>LPNX010931335.1:204241-268378 GCA_001517045.1 Pseudotsuga menziesii | reverse complement strand
TGTTATTAAAAGATTTTAAACCATGTAATTATAATTATAATTACGAGTCATATTTTTATGATTCAAGTTAAGTATATTTGAAATATATATAGGTGGATTCATCATTGACGACGACATGTTACAAAATGTTGATAAAGAAAAATTTGGAAACACGAAACCTGACCATATTGTACGATATCGTGCTAAAAAGATGCATGAACAATTTCGGGAAAAAGAATCAGTGGCAACACAAACTCAAATTTTGAGGTGTTCATTAGTCTCCAAGAAGCTGAAGGAAGCTTGGTCATTATTGGGTATTCAAAAGAAGACAAAAGATTCAAAGGTGAAGCAAAATGTGTTCAGAAATATAGCCAATGCAATAAAAATGATTGGAAAATCCAGAAAGAAAGATACTAGTGCTGCACGTAGAATAATACAAACAACGATTATGTCATCTAGTACTAGACATAAACGTTTGACAGCGCAGATTGCAAAGGTTATCGAAACTTCACGGAAAACATTGTACAAATATAGCAAATTTTGATTACAAATAGATGCAAATGATGAGCTTGCTTGTTGGGCAATTATTCGTAGACAACCCTAAAAGATAGGGTCGGTGAAAGTGTTAAAGCTATGATGCATGAATATTGGGTGGCAAATTCTCGTGTTTCACCAAATGCAAGGGATGTGATATGACGCAGAATATCTCGAAACCAGTATGAAAGCCATCCAAAACATATTTTGGAGATGACTCAAATACAATTGTTCAATAAATTCAAAGATGAATACGGTGAATTGAATCTGTCAATCAATATATTTGTACAACAAAAGCCATGGTATGTTAGACCTATCACTATTCATGTTGAGTTTGAATTATATTATGACACATTCCTTCAGTTTGGTAAAACATTTTGGTCAAATTCACCTCCTTCCACAATTCGTGCTTTTATATCTGAAATTATATGTGAAAGAGATAGTCACGATATTTTTTAAAACAAAAGACGTGTCGGTGGAAAGAAATGTGATAATTGTGGAACTCTAGCTTTATTCCACCATAAATATCCTATTGATATTAACGATCAGTCATTGTCAAATATCATAGTTGATTGGAAGAGATATGAATATGTCACGTATTCCCACAATTCTACAAGTTCTTCAAACGCTCTTTCCAAAAGAATAGATTTACAAGAAGATAAAATCAATGTTACAGAGTTTTTGAAGAAGTTTGAAAAATAAATTTATAAATACATAAAACATTCACATAGAGCAGGATGGAAAGAATTGCAATTCAAACAATCACGTGATGTTTTTCCACAGGGGACTATTTTTTCTATGGTTGATTTCGCAGAGAATTACACATTTGAAGCACAAAAAGAAATACAGAGTGAATATTATCATTCTGACCAAGTTTCTATATTTGCCTATGTTCTATATAGACATGCTTAACAAAATGTTGATGATATAGAAAGCACGAATGACAATCGACATGTGATCAAGGAATACCATTTCTATATCAGCAATGACCACACGCATGATACACATTATGTACAACATTGTTTTGATATTATTTATGGTTCATTGAAAACATGTGGAGTTGTAATGAATGAACATTGGATATGGTCAGATGGATGTGTAGGGAAATTTAAATCTTCACGATCATTCTTCTAGCTATGTCGCCTTCATAAAAAAACAAATATGAAACATCGTCAGAATTTTTTTGAAACTGGTCATGGAAAAGGGGAGCACAATGGTGCTGGGGCGTGCGTAAAATGAGCACTTTGAAGGTATCAAATGAGCCATTCTGCCAATTGATTTGTGTGTGCTAATCAATTTGTTCAATGGTGTCGTTTAAATCTCATCCATGATTACAATCAACAATCAAAATATGTGCGCAAGTATGAACTTTGCTTTCAAAAAAGAATTATTCAACTTAAAATGACTTTAATATGTACATCTACTAACATTTTATTCACATGTACATGTAAATTTTTTTATGTTGGACAGGTTTTTTTGGCATATTGGAATCCAAGATATAGACAGATCAATCCCATATGATGCTAGCACTATTCATGGAAGGCTCAAGATTTACACTCAATCAAAACAAAAACCTTCCAAAATGTGTTTTCATTTGATAGTAGGAAGCTAACATGATTTTGTCCTATTTGCATGGAGGACACAGAATCAATAGAGAATTGTAAAAACATCAATGACAATTATGTTAAACCTTGGAAACACAACGAAATTAATTTAAAAGGAAAAATGCCACTCGGAAGCTTTGAAGAGTTGGAATTAGAGGACATTGCAATATCAACTGATGGTGATAGAATTTCCGATTTGGTTAGAGAAGGTAATTTTATGTATATACTAAATACTAAATTTTTAAATTTTTATTTTAAAGGTTTTTTTGACAAATTCAATGTTCTTAATTATGTGTAGGAGATGTATTTGTTGTGGTTGCACCCATAGACAACAATGAAAATGTGAGATATTATTTGATGCGATGCATGGAGAGAAAGATGAATTTATTGGAGGACTATGATGACAGAGGTTTTATATATGAAAGAGGGTAGACTATTCTATTAAAAGTTTTTTTTTCAAGAAACATATCAAACTGAAAGGGACGTTCACTTTAAAGACTATCAACCTGATGTCATATGCTGCCAATATAGTCATTTGGTATGCACAACTTGCATAAAGTTGATAGAAGTTAAATCAAATAAAAAATTGAAAGCTAGAAGATGGAAGATGTCAAAAGTTGATCATGAAAGAATAATTGAAGACGAGATTCCTTTAAGATCTTGTTTCTAATTTGAATCATGTTGAACATGATACCTACATTTTACATGAAGGATGTCTTCATTGGTTTTATAATTGTGACACTCAAATAGAGTGATTATTGATAAGTTCTGAGCTATATTGTTTTGATGAATTTTTAAGCACATTCGTTATGAAATTGTCAAATTATGAGATCTGTGCCTTTTTAAAACTTAAATATGATAGACTATTAGATTAGATTGTTGAACTTATGTACATGTCAAATTGATTAATTTTAATTAAATATGATATAAAGTTCTTACATTGTTGAGATTATGTCCATCAAATTTAGACACAAGTACTAAATATTGAACATTACTAGAGCATTAAATATTGAACATTACTAATGATTAAATATCATTTAGACACAAGTACAACATATTGTATATAAACATCATAAATTCATAACATACAAACATTCATAAAATGCATTTTAATGAATATTCAACAAATATCATATACTATTCCACTTACTTAAATCATTGAAAACATTCCTAACTAGATCATTCCAAATGTCCATTTTATTGAAAACATTCGTAAAGTGCATTTTATTGGAAACATTCGTAAAGTGCATTTTATTGAAAATTATACAGATATCATATTTATCAAACCACAACAGTTACAAGATTTATATTAATAAACCACAATCCTATATACTTTTTGTTGAAACTATGAAAGGACCACATGAGTAAAGTAATGCTAGAGATACTCTAGACATCATTTTGAAATGCACAGCTTAAAATTTAAAGCAAGCCTAGGCCAAGGTTCTAATAACTATGTAGAATTAATCCCTTCAAAATCTTGATTGAATTTGCACAAAAGAGGATTGTGAAATAAATTCATTTAAAACCAATATCATTTAAGATACTAATTAAATCATTTATGTAATTAAAATAAAGATACTAATTAGTACCTTAAGATACTAATTTAATCATCATGTAAGATACTAATTACATTGATCCTCAACCAAAACGAAAACAAAAATTTAGAGGGAAGATCGCAATTACATGTATGCTGAGAGGGATTATAATTGAAAGGGTTGTGAATGAATTATCATGTTATCTCAAGCGAATTCCTCATAATGCATAAATATCATGCAAAGTTCCCTAAGAAATGGATTGGATATCCTTTAGATATTTTTTATGGATCTAGATCTATCATAATGTTCACAACAAAGGCATGTGGTTCAATACAATGAAAGATCGGGGTAGTATATTGATTTCTCATACACCTTCACTTGGATTTATTCTTTTTTCTTCTAGACACATTTTATTGATCTTGTAAACAAAACCATTACTTCATAAATATAGTGAGCATCACCTAATATTTCCATAGATTAGGTAGAAGTACCTTCCCTTTTCTATAAGAAAAGGTTTACTTCTCTTTCTCCAATGTTGCCATGCAAAAGTTCCTTCCATTTACTGAACAAACAAAGGAAAGGAATGGCCAAAATTGCAGAGGTTAGCTTTAGAATTCAATCCAAGTATACCAATGTAACTAAACATTTTGCTAGTGATTACTTCAAATCAAGCTCAAAATTGGAGTATGAATGTAGGTTCAAGGATATTCAACATTTCCCTATTGCCACTAATCAGCAACTATACAACTTACCAAGATATGGTAAATTTCCTTTATATTCATTTATTCTGGACTATGCATTTATGAGAATATTGCATCCATTATACCTGAAATTTTAATTTAAGATGCATTCACTATATTCCTAAAGATACAGCAGAATCTTCACTAGTATTTTCTAACTTAATATCATGTATTTTGTGACTGCAATGACCACAAATCTATACCTGGAGGCTACAAAAAATATTTGTCCTAAATATTCTATATGGTTTTATAGATTCAACAAATAACATGCTAAATGCTACAAGTATATCATTGATTATTCTACCAAAGTTTGCCTAGAATTAAACCATGTTGTTAGATAAAGTTACATGAAAGAATAAGTTGTAAGAACCTCCATAAGGTACACTTGTTCCTCATTACAACTACCAATTGTTAACCATAACCACTAGCATCTAGGCTAGCACCACAATATCAAGCAAAACTCCAATATCAAATGCATCCCCTACTGTTGAAATTGTGAAAAAATCCACAAGTGAACACCCTTTCATGATGAGGGATGACACTTTGCATAGAAACATCAAAGTGCTAGGTGTAATCATACAACCAATGCAGTCATGCTAGCACTTTATCAATTACATATATTTTTCCCTTGTGTTTGATGATCAAATAAAACAAAGCCACTTAAAAAATGAGATGGCATATGGTGGAATGTCTATGAGTGCTATGTTGAAATATGGAGGAGTGTCATGAGAAAAACCAAAGATACCAAACCCATGTTATGGGTTTGCATCCATTATACCTGAAATTTTAATTTAAGATGCATTCACTATATTCCTAAAGATACAACATAAACTTCACTAGTATTTTCTAACTTAATATCATGTATTTTGAGACTGCGATGACCACAAATCTATACCTATAAGCTGCCCAAAATCTATGTCCCAAATATTCTACACTGTTTGATAGATTCAACAAATAACATACTAAATGCTACAAGTATATCATTCATAATTCTACCAAAGTTTTCCTAGAATTAAACCATTGCAGTGTTCCTCCTTGGCCCATTTATGTTGTTAGATAAAGTTACATGAAAGAATAAGATGTAAGAAATATAAGATGAGTGCTATGTTGAAATATGGAGTGTCATGAGAAAAACCAAAGATACCAAACCCATGCTAATTATTACATAAATTCATACAAGAATACTCTATCCATTAATGGAAAGGGCTAATTTATTTTTCTATCCCTGAAATCCTATAAGCTTGACACTTGTGAAAAAATTCACAGGTGATGTGACTAAAATCACAATGCAGTAACATATTGTAACATTGCAATTATGTTGAGAAATGCATTCTACAACCTAGGTGGGGGAATATATTCAACTCTTCATCCATATGTATAACATCAACACCAATTGGTTTAATGTATCCTGTATTGTTTAAGAAATTAATGTTCACTGAGATTGACCAAATTTAAACAATTAAAAAATGCTAATTAAATTAAGTCATATCTCATCAATCACATCTTAAGATACTAATTAAATTAAATCATTTAAAACCAAAAACTTCCAAAAACAATATATATATATATGAACTGTCCAAAATTATAAAACTATATATATATGAACGGTCCAAAATTATATGTATGTTTAAAATATATAAGTTAAACTGATAAGTTTAAGTTTAAAGTTTTGACATGGAATATGTCAAATCAACAAGTTCAGATGTATAAAAACATATATAACTATGTAAGATCCATTATATGGATATCACTCTCCACATTCTCCTGGCGATTGACCTATATAACACATGCAACATATAATTAAGCTTCAATATATAAATTTTATACTGTAAATAAACTTAAATAAAAATACAATTTGAAGTTAAAATAATAAAAATGAATAAACATACCTGAGTGAGGCCAACACCCAAAGAGGTCACCACATCCACAGCCATGGAAGGTTGTACAATACGTTTACCCACCTACAATTAAAATACCATTGCTTAAACATTTAAAACATGTAATTTAAATGTAACTTAATTCAAATTTAAATAAAATGCCAATTGTTTTTAATCGTTAAAAAAACATTTAATCATTACTAAAACATCCACAGCCATGGAAGGTTGTAGAATACGTTTACCCAGCTACAATTAAAATACTATTGCTTAAACATTTAAAACATGTAATTTAAATGTAACTTAATTCAAATTTAAATAAAATGGCAATTGTTTTTAATCATTAAAATTTTTTTTAATCATTATTAAAACATTTGAAAGGTGCTTGATTTACCTCCGAATCTTTGGAGACACTAGGAATGTCTCCCAATATTGATGATGAGAGGGGCCCAATACCCATGGTCCTAGGCGACGGGATCGAAACCTATGAACACAAACAGATTTTCAATCTTGAAAAAATGTGTCATGTCAATAATAAGAACATATAAGTTTATAGATATTTATGCAAATGTACCTCTTTCAATGGCCCTAGGTTAACACTAGAGTCGGCCATAAAATCATGTTCATCCAACATTTGGGTGAACTGCAATTCAAATGAGTTCATTATATATTTAGATAAGCTAACAAAACAGGATTTAACAATTATGAGGAAAACATAAAAGTTCTCACATACCTCCCCCCTCCCTCCTTCCTCGCGATGGAGTAAATCAAATAATCCATCTCGTTAATGTTTTGCATATGCCTTGGAATATTCAAGGCTCATTGAATCTACCTCACTATCTGTTTTATAAGAAAAATGTGCACGAGAATGAGCGCGTGCTCTATGTCGATCCATGCCCACATCAACAACCATTAGAGTATATGGTAAGTTGTATCCTATGACGTTTCTGACCTATAGACCAATCTGAGAGGGCGCCTCCATCTCTGATCATAATGTAATAACTCTCTGTGGCCGAGGCACCAAACGAGGTGTAGTCTTAGGCAACAATGGATCGCGATAGGCTCCTTCTCGTTCATACGTCCTACCTTTTCCAACCCTGTAAAATTTGGACACATCTGTGTAATCTGGCTTCATGTTTAAAAAAACTCCACATAAAAAATTCTCGCAAAATAATGTGGCACTTCATAATTCCATAGAAATCTACCATAGGAATCCAAGAATCTATCATATAAATGGTGTGCAATCTCAAGGTGCTTGAAATATTGCACCTTTAACATCTTCTGCTTCGGTTCTTCTTTAAAATTAAACATTGAAATGGAATCTGCTTTTGATACCCTCTTCTCTACATCAACCAACTTGTCATGACCCATCACCTAAGCCCTCCACATTCGCATAAAGTGAATAAAACAATATGTTGTTGGCCCAACAGTTCTATAGGCACCAATAAAATTGCCTAAAGATTCCAAAAGTATTTGCAAGCTTTGTCGACTCTCTGTTGGGAGTTCCAAGCTAGCAAGATCATCCCTCAATTTTTTATGGTGGGCTGTACATTGTTCAAGGGTGATAGAAACATCTTCTTTTTTCCCAAGGAAGAGCATCGGGTATATCTGAATGATAAATGGTCATGGGCTGACAACCATGTTCCTATTAAGTAGTAGCCCTTCGCCGGCCTTGACCTTTTCTCCGAGCATTTGCATGATCTTTCTGTTGGTCCCTTGCAACATCCTCAGCATCTCCACCCTCATTTTCTCCAAATGCATAACCCTCATTTTCTCTGAATGCATCATCACCCCCAACCTCTCTGAATGCATCATCATAACCCTCAGCAGAACCACGATCCTCTACATTTACACATGTAATCATGTATAATTTAGTACATAAAGACACAAGCATATATATACACATGCAAATTAGTAATATATTTAAATAGATTATATGTGTGTGTGTGTGTGTGTGTATGTGTGTGTGTGTAACATATTACCAATAAAATGTTGATGGTCCATTGGTCGTTCTCTAAAATAATGACCAAAAGGGGGCAAACAGTCACGAGATGATGAATCAAACAATTGACTAGACACAGAAGCTTGTCCACTCTCACGAGACAATCTATTACGTCGTGTCTCTACAAATAAAAATTCTAATGAAACTTAGTAAAATCAATGAACAAGACTTGAAACAAATATAAATATTCATGCATACTCGTAAATTTTGCATGTGCATAAATTTCAAACACATACCTAATGTGTCTCAATATAATACGCTAGAATATCTAGATGATTCAAACCATCTTCGAGAGAAAACATTTGAAGGTCTTTCAGTAGATGTAGGTGTGGTATTAGACGTCCTTGTCTCAGATGTCTCTGTACATCTTCGACTCGAAGAATGAGTGACCACCTTGTCTCAAACCATCTCTACTATATATCTCCTATAAACATCAAAATAAGCACCAATGAACTAATGTAGTTTGGCCCATATAAAGTTTTTGAGGACAAGAAAAAAACAATGGAATATACTTATTGTGTATAAAACATAATATGATCAATCCACATCAAGTTATTAATCTTGTGGAAATGTTGGTGAGGAAAAAAGGAAAGAATTTAGAGCCCTTTTGTTGATGTACTTTGATTCATATGGAGTGTGTTACACACTAGAGCTACTTCAGTGTTCCTACAAGGCTAAGGCTAGAGCAAGGGGTCAAAATTTTTGATTGTATAGACCAAAGTGGGATTTATTATATGAATATAATGTTTGAGATATTTTTACCCCTTGGACTGAACATGGACAACACCTTTGGTTTTACTCTCAAAAGTACTTGGCTTAGTGGCTTTGTTGACTGCCCCTTTGGTGTGATGAAGTCTCCACCATCTAGGATTTTATGCCCATGGGTTGGTGCTCCAGGGCACACCTTTGTTGGAACAACCTACTATGTAACATGAACAACCAACATAAATTGATAGAACATACAATTGAACAATAGAAAAAGATAAGATCTTAGAATATTGAACCAAGCATATGAACAATATCATGATATTGTTATTCATAGTTGTCATGGTAGGAAATTATCCTTGAATGAGGAGACAAAAATTTCTAATATGGACACAAGACATTTCTAATTAAGGGCCACACAATCTATCTTTCTTGGGTTGTTCCTAAAACTTCAAATGTGTAACAGAGCCTCCCTATGTAACAAAGTCTTTTATCAATCTATGAAGATATTAGTAATACCTTGCACAAAAAATTAAAAACAAATATTTGATCAAATAAAGTTTGTTTTTTCACATAAGATTCTATATGTGTTGAGATCTTCAACAAGGGTTTATCATACAAGATAATACTACAAAGGAAAGTTTTTAGATTATGAGAATACCACTTTTCATTGTTGGATCTCCCAACATTTGGACATCTTCAAGATTATTTTTTTTAAGAGCAAGGTCACCCAAAAGGGAAAAAGGGACATAATCAAAATTCATGTGAGTAACCATTCTCGGAGGATGTAGATGGTTAGAATGCATAAAATCAATGAAAAACAATTACTAATAAGGATATCAATCTTAAATGTTATAACCGTATAGGGTGGAAAATGGAAAATGTAAAATGTTATAACTGTATAACGCTGGAAAATGTTAAAATGTTATAACTGTATATGGTTTTGGAACTGGATGCTTTCCATGAAATCCCCCCCCCCCTTATACAATATGAAGTTATGAACTATTTGCATGTGGTTGTGGAGAAAAGGATTATAAAAAAGGAATCGTGGAAGAATGCACAGGGTATCCATCTATTTCAAATAATTTATTAGCATAGATTGAGATTTTGTTATATATACTTTCAATTATGCCCTAGTAAGATATTCCTAGGTGAAATTAGTAATGTTTTCTCAATAGCAAGTAGTCTTGAATCAAAGAATTGATCTAGAAGTGTGCCTTCTACGAGGCAAAGATCCCACAATTTATTTAGACACCATTTTCCTTGGATTTATGTCTTGCTTTGGCTTATGCACCTAAAAGGAGTGTGGGAACCATAAAAAAGCATTCATGAAAGTCATAGAATTTCTCTATTAAATTAATGTTAGAAAAGCAAGTGGTCAAGTTCATCTTGATAGAAAGTCAATTTGTTTGTAGAATTCATGAAAGTCACAGAATTTTTTACATTTGAAGAGCTCACTGTGAGATGTTAATCTGTTTGCACAGAGTAAACTCTCCGAAGGTTTCATAGGTAATAAGAAAAAAATATTACATCGATTTGGACTCTTTAGGACAGTGAGCTTGAGCATCATCCTATTAGCAGAACAATGCGGTTTTATAATTGCGAACAAGAAGCAACTTCCACAAACGAAGGTTTTTTTACTGTTGAATGACCTCTAAGCTAGGATTTTGAATAATGATGAATGACCTCGTACCTTATGAATTTGCACCACCACGAAGCCAGGAACGCAACGACAACACCACCACGAAGCAGCGACCGCACCACTGTAAAGCCGCAAAGGACAGACACCACCGCAAAGCCATGAAGGACAGGCACCACCGCATGTAATGTCCTCTTATTCTTAGGCATTGAGGACCAACCAGCTAACCTATGTGATTCCTGTAGGTTCGAGCAGGTACTGACAATCAAGGAATCAGCTGAAGACTGATTCCATATATAGAAGATGTACGACATCAATATTATATCACCATTGGGTTGAATAGGGCCACCAGAGCCAAAGGCCACCTGCATGCATGACATCCAGGCATTATTTAATGATGCATGCACCCGATTAAGTCTCCATGCGCATGCATGCAAGTCAACTGCAAATTAGAAGATAAAGTGACCTCACTAGGTCAAAAGTTAGGCTTTTCACAGTTGAACGTTCTAAAAAGAAAGATAAAGTGAATGGAGAGGTCACTTATGTGATTATTGATTTGTGGAGTCGAATTGGAGAGCTCGGTGAGCTAAGTTGGGGTTGAGCGCATGCTCAGCTAACTAGTGTATTTCGACAGTGAAATCTATCTGCCCTAGTTCATCATCAGGTTGGATCATCTAGGTTCACCACTAGTTCATCATCAGGTTACATTCAACAGTTATTTCGGGAGGTTGATTATTCATCCAGCCGGAGAGTTCCAACATCACACCATGTCATCGTGGTCAGAGACCAAGGAATTCATTTTCCTATCTACATGGTTCAGAAATTTCGGATGTTACTGTCATTCATTCTAGAGCACCTCCATTACCCTTCCCCTGGAAGAAGGGCCGTTCAGCTTGAGTATCAAGTGAGTTATCATCCGTGCTCCTTTTTATGGAGGTGCTATTCCGCATGGGCAAATTGATTTGAGGAGGCATTCACGTTTTGGGCTAGTGTGCCTCTGTTTATTCCGCATGTTGTTTCCTTCACCATCAGAGGGGTATTATAACCCTAGTGCATATCATCCGGGCTTTCAACAACTGCTTATTTATTATTTTGGAGCATATACAGTTTGAGAGGAGGGCGCATTCACCTGTGGAGGACGATTTGGTTTATCTCCCTATTCCTCTAGTAGAATCCTTGCATGCTGAGATCATCTTATTCACCATTAGCTGATCTATATACTTGTATGTACATGCATTGATTTCTCCTATTTTATAGCATCTCAGTAATTTCTAGGGCACAGATCTGCATTCAACTGCATGCATGCAAATATCGGGGTTTGATTTCCTATTTTATTGAGGCATAAGTCTATTATCCATCTATAGTACACACATAAAAAGAAAAAAACCAGTTTGGGATATTACAGTGGTATTAGAGCTATTTTCCTTGCCAGCTGTGGGCATGCAAAAATTATAAATGAATTTAGGAGACCCATACAACATTACTCACAGGAGACATAGGTATAGAGACAGAAAAGAGGAGTTAGAGGACATATATTTGGGGAACAGGGGGTATCAGTTTGAAAAAGGAAAAGAAACAATGGCCGATAATGATAAAATATCTTTCAATAGTCTCATATTAGCCATAAAAGAACTCACCATTGGGCAAAAAGAAATGTTGATCACCTTCGGGCAAATGACTGAGAAGAATGGGCCCACCCCACACACTCCCTTATTTCCCAATAGTGATAGGGTATCCACCAATAGTAGTAGGGATCACTTACATACCAACATGCAGAGCCATCCCCATATATACAAGCCTTTCCAACCTACCATGCCTCAATTCTTAGATAGTCCAAGTGCAGTGCCTCTAGCACATGAAGAACTAGAAGAACCCATGAGTGCCTATCTAAGAGAATATAGGGCTTTAGGAGAGGACTTCCGTTCAGCCATGACCTTCACTGACTTCTTCCACTTTAAAAGTAAGAACAAACCCAAAGCTTACAATAGGCCATTCACCCATAACTATGAGTTATAGCGCACCATAGGGAAATTGACTATCCCTATATTTGAGGGAACCCGGGGTGGCCCAGCTAGGAATTGGGTGCAGAAGTTGGATACATACTTCCAGTTCAACCCCATGAATGAGACAGATGCCATTAAATTGGATAATTTGCATTTGGACAAAGAAGCACATGAGTGGTGGTACCACAAGTTAGTGACACTGGGTCAAAACACCATCACCTCATACATAGATTTTACACAGAGGCTCATTTAGCGGTTTGATCGAAAGGATATAGAGGTACACTTTAGGGAGATGGCACAACTCAAGCAGACAAGGAGTGAATATGCTTTTATTTCTGAGTTTTAGCGGATAGCAGTCATGGTCACAGATATATCAGAGAGCAGGTTGATTATGTTGTTCACTGAGGCTCTCACTGAACCCTTACGAGGATGGGTCAAGTCTTATAGGTCCACCACCCTAGCAGATGCCATCAAACGGACTAGAGACTTGCAGGATGCAGTGCCCAAAAATAGGTTTCCTCCTAGGACCAATTTTCATATTAAATATAAAGAAAGGAAACCCTTCCAGAAATAATGGCCCAAGAAAGAATGGATGGACAATGATACCTGACAGGACCTTAGAAGAAAAACTTTATGTTTCACTTGCTAGGAACCATGGATACCAGGTCACAGATGTTCAGGAAAAGGAAAGGCTTAGTACATAGAGGCTTATTCTGACAATGAGGAGGATGAGAATTACCAGGATCAGGATCAGGGAGAAACAACAGAGACAGTTGTTGAGGGACAGGCCTCAGGAGGTACCATTGCTACCATGATAGGGGTTCCTAGATTCCACACTCTTCGGATCAGAGGTACCGTACAAGGCCATAGAGTGGGAGTACTGATAGATGGTGGGGCTTCCCACAAATTTATTGATGTTGCATGGGTTAAAAAGAGATACATTCAGACTAAGAGCTTTGATAGGTTTTCGGTAGCAGCAGCAGGTCACACCATGGAGTGTAGTCAGAGGATTGCTAAATTAAAGGCAACACTTGGGAATTATATAGTGATAGAGACATTCTATGTGGTAGATGTACCTAACATGAATGTGGTACTAGGATTTCAGTGGTTGTATTCCATAGGGTAGTATTCCACAAATTACCAGACCATGGAGATGGAGTTTACAGGAGTAGAAGGACAGAAGGTAATATTGAGAGGGATGAATACCTATCCTCCCACAGCAGTGACATCACACAGGATGGAGGCAGTAATC
The DNA here is from genome assembly GCA_001517045.1 of Pseudotsuga menziesii. Classification (NCBI taxonomy): domain Eukaryota; kingdom Viridiplantae; phylum Streptophyta; class Pinopsida; order Pinales; family Pinaceae; genus Pseudotsuga; species Pseudotsuga menziesii. Next base: position 254,511 of record LPNX010931335.1, on the reverse strand, counting down.
CGGCAGGGAGATATTGAGTGGGTTGCAAAGTGTATGGTTACCTTTAGGAAACCACCAGATGAGGCCACACAACATCCAGCAGATATAGAGGCCTTACTGCAGAAGCACAAGGCAGTATTCAGAGACCTTCCAGCAAGTTGACCTCTAGATAGGGGATTTGAGCACATTATTGAGTTAGATGAGGGGACCCAAGAAGTTATCAACAATCCTTACAGACATCCCAAGAGGTGTAAAGATGAGATTGAGAGTACAATCAAGGAACTACTCAAGCTGGGGTACATCAAACCTAGCTCCAGTCCCTTTGCATCTTTAGTAGTGTTAGTGAAGAAAAATATGGAACCTTACGCATGTGCATTGATTACAAGGCACTCAATAAGAAGAACATAAATAATAGGTATCCCATCCCTAGGATTGATGAGTTGATGGATGAACTACAGGGGGAAAATTAATTTTCAAAAATTGATCTCTACTCAAGGTACCATCAGATTCGGATCAGGGAACAGGATGTTCCAAAGACCGCTTTCCGTTGCCACTATGGACATTATGAGTTTCTAGTGATGCCATTTGGGCTCACTAATGCACCAAATACTTTCCAGCCATGCATGAACCATATCTTTAGGATGCAGTTATGTAAATATATTCTAGTATTCTTCAATGACATATTGAAATACAGTCGAACCTGGGAAGGAAATTTGAGACATCTTGATGAAGTACTTGGTATTCTACAGGAGTAGTCACTATATGCCAAAATGTCCAAATGTGAGTTTAGCATGCAGGAGATGTTGTACTTAGGACATGTGATAGAAAACAACGGGGTCCAGGTGCACTTAGAGAAGATTCGGGTAATTTTTGATTGGCCTACACCTAAAAATGTGACAGAACTGAGGGGCTTTTTGGGCCTTTACACCTACTACAAGAGGTATGTCAACAGATTCTCATAGATGACCGCACCCCTCATAGATATTACCAAGAAGGGGACATTTAGTTGGTCATAGGTAGCACAACAAACATTCGAGAAAATGAAGGAGGTAATGAGTTCATGCCCAGTACTAGCTTTACCAGACTTTTCTCAATCCTTTGTGTTAGAATGTGATGCTTCAGGAGAGGGAATTGGGGCATTTTTGATGTAGAACAACCACCTCATTGCATTTGAGAGTAGGAAGCTCAAAGACTATGAGCGCCACTATTCAATATATGACAAAGAGATGTTAGCCATCCTCCATGCACTAACCAAGTTCAAGCAGTACTTAGTGGGTTCCAGGTTCAAGGTTAAGACAGATCACAACAGCTTGAAATACTTCCTAGAGCAGAAATAGCTAAATGAGAGACAACAGAAATGGGTAAGAAAAATTTAGGCTTATGACTTCGATATTGAGTATGTAAAGGGGAAGAGAAATGTAGTGGCTAATGCACTTTCTAGACGACCAACTACTTTATCCCTTATGAGAATCTCATCAGATTGGAGGTCTCATATTTTGGTTGAGTACTCCAAAGATAAGTTTGCTTGCGAGATATTGGATGGAAAGATTCAGGATGATAGGTACAGGGTCATTGATGATATCATATACTACAAAAACAGAATCTTTTTGGTTCCAAAGTCTCCCCTCAAGAAGAAAATTTTACAGGCATCGAACGATTCACCATTAGTAGGGCATTAGGGGTTTCTCAAGACCTACAGATAGATTAGAGAAAGGTTCTCATGGAAGGGCCTCAAGAAAGATGTGATTGAACATGTGAGGGAGTGCATCTTGTGCCAAGAAAACAAAATAGAGCACATCCACCCGGCTGGTTTACTACATCCCTTACCTATTCCCGAGCATAAAGGGGAGAGCATCTCTATGGACTTCATTACTGAGCTGCCCAAGGTTTAAGGCAGAGACTGCTTGTACGTAGTAGTGGAAATATTGACCAAGTTTTCTCACTTCTTTTCCATATCATTAGATTATTCAGCAACACAGGTAGCAGAACTATTTTTCAGAGAGGCATTCAGACTCCACAGGTTACCCAAGACCATTGTCAGTGATAGGGACATCAAATTCACAGGATCCTTTTGGAAAGAGATTTTCTAGTTAGTGGGGATAGAGTTAGCCATGAGCATAAGTTATCATTCGCAGAGTGACAGGCAGACAAATATTGTCAACAAGTGGATTGAGGGATACTTGAGAAATTACGTATCAAGTCAACAGAGGACATGGATCAAATGGTTACACTTTGGTGAACATTGTTACAACACCACCTACCATAGGACCATTGGGATGAGCCCTTTCTGAGCCCTATATGGGTATGATGCTTCCACTTTCACAGACCGGATATTTGGCGATAGCAGGGCCCCTAAGGCCAAAGAGTAGATTCAGGAGGGTCCATATATCCTCAAGATAATCAGGGAGAACATACAAGATGCTCAGAATCAACAAAAGATATATGCGAACAGGCACATAGTTGAGTGCAGTTTTGAGGTGGGAGACTTCGTTTATTTACGCCTCGAGCCTTACCGACAATCATCTCTTAAAAAGAAAGGAGCAGAAAAACTCCAACCTCGTTTCTATGGTCCATACAAGATAATTCGGAAGGTCGGAGAGGTAGCATATGAGCTAGAACTACCCCCAAAGAGCAAGATTCACAACGTATTTCATGTCTCCAATCTCAAGAAGGCGGTTGGTCAACAGATTGTTACATCTTCCGAGATGCCTCCCCTTGATGACGAATGGAAATTGGTTTTGATTCTCGAGTGCATCCTAGAGGTGCGAGAGCAGAAAATGAGGAACATAATCATCAGAGATTACCTGGTTCAGTGGAAAGATCTGCCTATAGAGGAGGCCACTTGGGAGGCAGAACAGGTATTACAGCACCCAACATTACAGTTGCTTGAGGACAATCAAATTCAAACGTGGAGGACTGTAATGTCCTCTTCTGCTTAGGCATTGAGGACCAACCTGCTAACATATGTGATTCCTGTAGGTTCGAGCGAGTACTGACAGTCAAGGAATCAGCTGAAGACTGATGCCATATATAGAAGATCTAGGGCATCAATATTATTACACCATTGGGTTGAAGAGGGCCACCAGAGCCAAAGGCCACCTACATGCATGACATCCGGGAATTATTTAATGATGCATGCACCCAATTAAGTCTCCATGCACATGCATGCAAGTCAACTGCAAATTAGAAGATAAAGTGACCTAATTAGGTCAAAAGTTAGGGTTTTCATAGTTGAAAGTTATAAAAGAAAGATAAAGTGAATGGAGAGATCACTTATGTAATTATTGATTTGTGGAGTCGAATTGGAGAGCTCGGCGAGCTAAGTTTGGTTTGAGTGCATGCTCAGCTAACTGGTGTATTTAGGCAGCGAAATCTATCTTCCCTAGTTCATCATCAGGTTGGATCATCCCGGTTTAGCATTAGTTCATCATCAAGTTACATTCAATAGTTATTTTGGGAGGTTGATTATTCATCCAGCCGGAGAGTTCCATCATCACACCGTGTCACCGTGGTCAGAGACCAAGCAATTCGTTTTCCCATCTACAGGGTTCAGAACTTCCGCATGTTACTGCCTTTCATTCTGGAGCACCTCCATTACCCTTCCCCTGGAAGAAGGGTTGTTCAGCTTGAGTATCAAGCAAGTTATCATCAATCCTCCCCTTTATGGAGGCGTTATTCTGCATGGGAAAATTGATTTGAGGAGGAATTCATGTTTTGGGCTAGTGTGCCTCTATTTCTTCCGCATGCGGTTTCCTTCACCATCAGAGGGGTATTATAACCCTAGTGCATATCATCCAGGCTTTCAGCAGCCGCTTATTTATTATGTTGGAGCATATACAGTTTGAGAGGAGGGCGCATTCACCTGTGGAGGACGATTTGGTTTATCTCCCTATTCCTCCGGTAGAATCCTTGCATGCTGAGATCATCTTCTTCACCATTAGCTGATCTATATACTGGTATGTACATGCATTGATTTCTCCTATTTCATAGCATCTCAGTAATTTCTAGGGCACAGATCTGCATTCAACTACATGCATGCAAAGATCAAGGTTTGCTTTCCTATTTTATTGAGGAATAAGTATATTAGCTGTCACATGCCCCAATTTTGCAAAAACAATATTATCTTATTTGATTTTATTTAAAGACAATATGTTAAATTTTATGCTAAGTTGTAATTGATGACTCAGCAAAGTCAAGGATATTTAATGTAAGTCTGAATATTTTAATTATAAATAAATAAGGTGGAGACAACAGCTTAGGAGAGTTGTTAAAAGAGTGTTACTAGTCAAATTGGTGGAGGAGACTCGGTGGAGAGCAAACAGACATGTGGCAGCATCCTCAAGCCACTTCCAACCGTTGCAGGTGGCAACCTCTCTACATTTGGGGTCATGATCCCGCAAGAAAGTGGGATCAGAGCAGGTGGCTCAATTAATGACAACTGACCCAAAAGACCTAGGCAATATTTATAAAAATGCCCATTGAAGAGAGCTGAGGCTGCTCATTCTAGAGAAGTGATCATTCAGGTGAATGTACTTCAGAGAAATTCAATGGCAAGGGAATTTGTGGAAAGAGTTTGAGGGGTTAATTGCTAAGTGATCTAGTGCAGTTTTTCAGTTGAAGGATCTTACTGCTGAGTGCAGAGTGATTACTGAGTCATTGGACTAGTCTATTGTTTTCTTGCTCCACCAGTTCTCAGCCAAGGAGACCAGGAACATGCTCGGGGGTCCTGAGGAAGCATTGTTTGAGCGCTCTCCAGGAGTTTGGTAGGGAGGAACGACCTCCTAACGCCGTTGTTGTCCATCCTAATTAGGTTCTACATTCTTTGTTTTACTGTGTTAGATAGTTAAATGTGAGATTTGACTGTTAAATGAATGTAAAATATTTAGCTGTAAAAATGTTAGATTATTGAAGGAATGAATCTAAAATAGATGGAAAATAATTCTAACCTGTGTTTTTCCACATCTGGAAGAACCAGACCGTACTCCAGCACATGCTGAGTATTTAAGGTAGATGAAAGGAATGATAAGAAACTGAAATGAATAGATGTAATATGCATTTCATAAGAGCAAAGTAATTTATTGTAGTATGTAGGTTATTATAAAAATACCAATAACCTGGTTATTTATGTTCTTTGTTTTATGTAAATGTATTGATAATGAAATAGCAGTATTCCATTACAGGTAGAAGAATTATTAGGTTAAGAGAATACATAGTAGTTAAGATGTCATGTTTATACACAACATATTATACTTGTTTTCATATTAAAATATGCAGGAAGGTAAACAGTGTTATGTTGTATACATATTTCTTTATGTTTATTTAATAACCAGTTGCTTATGCGGTGAAATAAATGTAGTTAAACAACCTTGTTTACATGCAGTTCTTTAGAGATACAAATACTATTCATATAGCTTATTTACTAATAATATTAACTAAACTAAGTCTAATATTTACTAATAAGCAGGTAGTATATTACTAAAGTATTTAAATATAAAGAACAAACTAAACTAGGTTACAGAAGCTGGATTCTGAATATTTTCAACCAGTCAACTTAGTAAATTAAACAATAAGAATATGATAATAACAAATTCATAAATGAAATACATATCTATGTAAGAACTGTTTCGAAATTATTAACAGGTTTATACAGGAAGAGTAACTACAGGGTCGAAACCCTCTATTAATTTCTTTATTTTAATAAAAGAAAAACAGTAAAGCTATAATTCTACTATTGAAACATTATCATTGAACAAATTAAACTATTGCAGACTGGTTATAGTCTTCATAACAAAAATATATATATACAGATGCAAATTTAAGAAATTACATTATATACTGATAGTAATATTAACTTAAACAATATTTGTTTTACAAGTAAAAGAACCTACTTAAATAAAATTGAAAGAATTATTTTAAACACGGGTTTCATTTAGAAAACCCTAGCTCGAAATTCATGATCCAATAAGTAAAACAACTTATACCATGACTGAATAACAGTCTTAAATCTATTAACAATAATCTAATGCAAATAATAAACAGTAAAAATTATTATTTCATAGTCGAACAGGGTAAAAACCCTAAGTACATAGAGTCACATTAATAGCATTAAGATGAACTAAGTCCGAGCTCGAAGGAAAATATTTTGCTTTTAAAAATGAAACTATGTATTGCTTGACAGGCCGAAAGGCTTACACTTTAACAGAGTACAAAAAAAACCAGCTCTGAGCTGGGCACCCATATCGTGACATGGGGTCTTAAATAACGAAACCAACAGACTTGATATCAAAACTTACAACAATGTAAAATATTTTCTTTTAACACATAAAGAGAGCATTACAAGTCACGGCATTGAGCTAGAGTCACCCTACTGAAAGCAAGGGTTTAAAATAAAAAACAAAACTAATAAACTGAAGAACAACAACCCAAGACTGGGAAAAACCATGCCATAATTTCTTCCAATTGCAAACTTTCCCCTAAGGTCTGCACAAGTAGAGAGAGCCATTTTGTAACCAAGGCTTACCCATAGACTGAACGTTGGTCCATTTGAAAAATGGTTACTATCATTGTTAAGGCGAACTGTCCCTACAAAATGGAAGCCAAAATATAAATTAAAAACTTGTGTGTAAAACTGAAACTGTAAATACAGTATGATGATAAACTTTTAAAAGAAAATTACCTCACCTGGAGGTGAAGAATATGGAGCCACGAAGGAATAACTAGCATAACGAGAATCCAAACCCTAGAACTCACAGGTGACAGAGACGACGGGGGCTCATGTACAAGCCACACTGACGACAGGAGCAAGAACAAGCCTGGAAATGGCCATGAAAGAGCTTAGCAACAAAAAGATTACACTAATAGAGCTACATCGCCCTCACGACAGTTTAGGGTAACCAGGAAGAAATAAAGAGTGAGAGTGTATGTCTCTTCGACCACCACACTTAAGTGGCAACGTTTCAATCCACAAACAACGAAGCTAGAGCTGAACACAGGCATGCCCTCATGGCCGCAACAAACCAAACGTAACAGAGACCAAACCCTCGACAAAACAATGAAGAGCTAGGATTGCAGTGGAGATTTTTAAATCATACCTTGCATGGTGAGGAAGGTTCCATGTGCCCCATAATTTATCAAATTTACAGTTGGTCGAGTTCTATAGTCCATTCTGTGATGTCGAGACCAAATAATTGTTGTTAATCTCCTCAATGATCAAAACGATATTATTATATACCAAGTCAAAGTGTAATGTATCGTTGATAATCATAAGTCAATAATGTTGGAGTAAGAGATTTTAGAGTATCGTTAACACCCATGGTGATATTATAACCATGAACATATTTAATAACAAACACAAGCTTAGATGGTGTTGAATAACTTGATAATTGTAAACAATGGAAATCATCAAATGGATTAATAACAATTAAGGAGAGATCCCTAGTGGGGTAAAACCCTTAAATACAAGTTAATAGTTTTTCATAATAGTCATTGATTCTATTATTACAATGAAGAGCTATGTTTTAGAGCTAGTCCATATAAAAAATCTAATGATGATGATTTTAACTCATAATTCAACATTAGATATATTTAAAAGTATTTTCTTCACTCTAGAATAGATTCTTATTCTGTAAGAAGTCTATAGTACTAGGGTAAACTTCAGAGAAGTTGCAATTAGTATTCTTCATAAGTAAATGAAGCTCAAAATGATTTCAATCAAGGCTAATAGGTATTAGTAGTAAAAGACAGTGAAATCATCTAAGCATGCTTGCGGTATAACAAGTATTTTAAAACAATTAATATGATATCGTAATATCATCACACTATTTCGGTCATGAAGAAGTTGGACAAATAGAAATCACATTTTGACGACAATTATACAATTGGTCAACTTTAAATGCAATGCATTATAAGCTGATAACTTCCTCCACTGAGCTTATTAAAAGATAAAGCTAGGAGTTCGGTGTAATTTACCTCTCAAAAGGCCTTAGGTCTGTTTCTTTACTTAAACAGTCTTGAAAATTTATATTAACAATAGCGATAAACTTTTGTTACAGTCAGAGTACTAATATGCTAAATCTTGGACTCTATTAAGAACTGGAAATCATATAAGGTGAATTTATAAGGAGGTTTTTATTTATCTTAAAGATCTATCTATTAAGAGACAAACAATAGGGCAACATTAATAACCCCTACGACACAAAGATTAAGTATTATCATATTGGTGAATCAAGTAAAAAGAAACATTACTTTACCTTGCAGGACTTGAGTCTTCTAAGCAAACTTCTACTCTAGCAGTAGTTTAAGCTAAAGAAATATATTTGGTTATCGCCTTAATAAACTTTTACTGGGTCAAAATTTACCTGTCAAGCCTGTAAAGATCCAGAAATCCAGATACGTTAGAAATCGCTAAGTAAGCCCCAGCTAGAAAATGACTCCTCACCTACTTGACATCCAAACCATCAGTACAGCTAAATATTTGAATGCAAATTACTTACATCACATATCAAAATTAAAACAACATTAATCTATATGTGTTAAAGTAAATGGTTACTTTTATTTTCTGTTTCATTTCTTCTATTAGCTACTAGCAGTTATCTAACTGCACTGTAAACAATTTATGTTATCTAAAAATTTTAAATTTTTGTGAAAATTTGGGGTTTTGACATTAGCCATCTACAGTACACACATAAAAAAAAAATACATGTTTGGGATATTACACCGCACCACTACAAAGGTGCGAAAGACAGGCACCACCAGCAAAACCGCGAAGGACAAACACCACTGCACCACCGCAAAGCCGCGAATGATAGGCACCACCTCACCACCACAAAGCCGCGAATGACAGGCACCACCGGCTCACCACCGCAAAGAACAGACGACAGACCTCTTACAGGAACCACTGATGGACGGGCTAGCCACCACGAAGCACCACTGATGGATGGGCCAGTCACCACGAAGCACCATCGATGGATGGGCCAGTCACCACAAAGCACCACCGATGGACGGACAGGCACCAAGAAGCGAACAAGCAGACACCATGATGATAGGCACCAAGAAGCAGATAGGCAGGCACCACGATGAGAGGCACCAAGAAGCAGATAGGCACCACAAAGTAGCAGACATGCACCACGAAGTGGACAGGAACCATGAAGCAGGGAAGAGGCACCACGAAGCAGCAGAGAGGCACCACTGGCAGACCTCCTCGGCAAACAGACAAGCCAATGGATGGGCCAATGGACAGGGATGGACGGGCCAACAGACAGGGACTCCTCGCTGCTCACAAGCGAATCCTCACAGCTACAGAGAGGGGCAAATAAGGACGGACCATAACCATAACGACCTCCTCATAATGACCTTCTCACAGGGACAGACCATAACGACCAAATAAAGACAAAGTTGTAAACAGTTGTGTTCGATGTATACATATATATTGTTTTTCGGCAAAAAAAACGTTCGGCCGAAAAACGTTCTGTCGAACATTATTTCTTCAACCATCCTTACATAGCCCGCATAACGAGGTTGTCCATTAACTTTCACATTCGACCGAAATAATGTTTCGGCCAAAAGTTAGATACATTGTTTCGGCCAAAAAAATAAATTAGTTCGGTCGAAAAACAAAAATAGTTCGGCCGAAAAAATAAATAGTTCGGTCGAAAGTGGTTTAAATACGGATTCTGAAAGTGGATTCTCAAGGAATAGACACCCACATTCATGATTTCACCCTTTATTTCCATCCCCTTGAAAAATGATCCTTGATCCTATCTTATTTCCCTTTCTTCTTGTTGACCTCAGTCACTGGGTCTTCACTTAGCGAAACTATTCCATAGTGCATTCATCCATGGGATATTAAAGGATACCCCTATTTTCAGTAGATATTGATAAATACATACCAAAATATTTTTGTTGAGCTCCCTTCCCAATAAATATGTTCAATTAAAAAAACCCTATTTTTCGAGATATTCCTTTTTTTTACTAGATACCCCTTTTTATACCCCCCAAATACCTATAAACCCCCCATACCCTTTCCCCAGCTTCCCAATAACTACAATATATTGACCTTAATTTTCACAATTAAAAAATCCCCCTTTATGAATGAAGATGATAATATATTGGTCAACAAGGTGAAACCCCCATGGCCTCAACCCACTCCCTAGAGAACATTCCGTACGGACAAACAATATATCAAGACTCAAATTTCCATAATTTGTATAGAGTGCCAACTCTTCAATGTAATTAGAGTGGTCAAATTCATGGAGTCTTTTCATACCTTTTGATGGGGCTTCATTTACAATTACCACCTTCATGGGAGAAATCCTAGTATTCTTGTTTTCTTCTCATTCCTCCAAGTGGATAGTTGATTCCTAAATCTACACTTCTTGACATGCATTGATATCATTATTTTTCATTGTTGTTTGCTAATGTTTGCATTTTGATCATTTTCATTACCCAATAATGGTTTCTCACATGATTCTTAGCTTTCTAGTTTTGATTTGTGGTATTTTCCCCCTTTTATAGGATGAGCTTGCACTTGGGGACAAAATCATCTCAATCATGAATAAGTTCTCTATTGTCGAATGTGTCTAAGTTGGATGGTTTATGAAAGAAATTGTTATCCTCCCTACCCAACTTCAAATCTCGACTAAGGTATATGTTGGAAACCAAAATTCTCAATTTCTAAAATAAATCTTTTAGAGGCTTTATGGACTTTTATGTGTGTGTGAGAGAGAGGGGGTGAGAGAGAGTGAAATAATAATATATTTGAAATCCTTCCAACATTCAAGTCCTACAACCAATAATTTAGTCATGCTCATGCTCCTAATTATATAACATGACATATTTGGTTTTTCTCTCTACCATGGAAAGAAAGTACCCACAAAGTTCTAAGACTTCTTTTGAACAACTAAGTTGGGAAAAACAATTATTCTCCCCTCTCACATGGAAAGAATAATGCCCAAAAATTTCTAACACTTCTTTTTGAAAAACTGAGTTCTTAGGAATTGAGAAGGCCATTGTCCCATTTACCATGGAAAGAAGAACACAAACAACATTCTAACACTTAATTTCAAGTAACTAAGTTATCTAGAAGATATTTTCTCCCACAACCATGGAAATAAGAGTGTTCACAAGGTTACTTCATTTCAAATGATCATTTTGATGTACATTAAACATTAACAAAGTCTCCCGGATGCAGGTGACAGATCCGACGACTGATGCCACGCCACTCCTCGGCTTTTGCACCTGCCACGTGGCGAGCATCATGAGTCCGGCCTGTCTATCAACCTCGACATCATGAGGCCCCAGAACCTTTGAAGTCCATCGTGCGTGGGAGAAGCTCTGCATGTCACTTCGGCACCTGCGACGTGGGTTGGCAATGACCCTGTATTCCTCCCAACTTTCATAGCTCTGTAGAGAAATCCAATGCGTGCATGTACCATGGAAGGTCTGAAGGAGGATATGAGCGCCATGGCGAACTATTTCGACATTTTGGTTAGGTTCAGCTTAGCTCTGAGCATTTCTCGGCTCTCTGTGCGTTCGAAAGCTCTCTGTGTGTCTGAAAGTTCGGCCTGTATTTGGTTAGTTTTTATCAGCATTCCCCGGACCGTTAAATTCAAGAAGGTGAGGTTCAACCTGGTTATCATGTCGCATCAGAGAGGAACGCCGAGACAGGCAAGCTCAGGCAGAGGTAAAGCCCAGCGTGGTTGTATCTTACTAGTCTTGGTCGACTATGAACCCCACATCTCTTCTCGGGTCTGCATATTCGTGGAAGCCTAGGAGGGGAGAGTCCTAAACCAGAAGTTGGCAACAGGTCGGAAGGAAGCTAGATAAACCATTACTGGCTCACAAAAAACATGTTATGCAATTTAGTTGAGGACATGCTCAACAACTGGTTCGATGCCTGTGACTCCGTCCTTGCCATGAAAACCAGAATTCCTGAGATTGACTCTCAGCTCACGGCCATGGATAACTCGTTCGCCTGGAAGGGTACCGAAAGCATCTCAGGGCATGGTGGTCTGAGTGGAGGTGGCCGTGATAGAGGAGGAGGCGGCAGTGGAAGTGCGACTAGTAGTATGGCTCTTGTTAGTCATGGGAGAGGTGGCAGTGGGAGTGCAACAGGTTGCACGACTGCGGCTCCAAAAGCTCTGCCTTTCCCCATCCCTTCGACAGAGGAGCCTCTCTTCAAGCGCTTGAAGGAAATGACCAGCCAGATGCTTGAATAGCAGCAGCAACCGTCTCAACCGGCTTCGGAAGCTGCTACCAACTCTTCTAGCCCTTCGCAGGAAGAACGATGGGCCTGCCCCATCATTGAAGAAATTCCATTGGCCTGATGTTTGAGCCTCCCATCAGCAGAAAAGACCCTTCGTCCCAGGTTTTGTTTGTGCAAAACGTGTCAAGCCTATCTATGGCTGTTTTTAAATTTGAACTCTGTATCTATGTCTATGATCTATGATCTCTGTCTGTGTCTATGTATGCAAACTATGTTTATGTCTATGTCTATGTCTATCAGCTTTAAATTTGAATCCTGTAACTATGTCTCAGTCTCAGTCCTTGGCAATTTCTTTTAGTCATGAACGTTCTCGTCATTGGTTTTCATAGACGACCATCAGTTTTTGAGAGGCTTGGGGGGTGGCTTCACCTCTTGAGACCTCCTTTGGCCAGGATGACTTTTGTATATTTTGCCTCTGTATTTTAATTGATCTATGCAGCTTACAAAAAAAAAACATTAACAAAGTCAAGATTAGATTGATTGACTTTGTTTTCTTCACTAAGAATACTATAGAGATTGTCATGTTGCCAAGAAAACACCGAGACATATTTCCAAGAGACTTACAAACATGAGAAGAGTGGTCAAGTTAGTTCGAATAATGTTGTTTGAACTCAAACCATATAAGTGATCTCTCAATTAAAAATCTAAGAACTATTTACCCATGACGTGATTTTCATTCTCCACATAGCAAGACAAACTAGAAATTCGAATTTCTCAATGGCTCTATGTGTTTTAAGAGTTCAATTTCAGTGTGGTAATTAATCCAATGGCTCTATGTGTTTCAAGAGTTCAATTTCAATGTGGTGATTAATCCAAACCAACATAATGTTGGGTTATGTGAAGTAGAGAATTGAGAAAAAAACCTAAAGGTTTCACACTTGTAGTAATGACAAATGAGTTTGGTGACATTGTACTATGATGATGTTTGCTATATCCAAAGCTCATGACGACATTTCAAGTAGACATATAGCTTTTAAAAAGTGTAATATTTATGAATTGAATTCATTTGTCTCCAAAAACCACTTTTAAAGTGGTGGTTAATTTTTTTATTACACCTATATCACCGACATAAATTTATATGTCACGTGGGTTGTAGTTAAGTTTGTATATAAATCGGCGTAATAAGGATAACTAAATTTATATATAAGTCAAATATCATAAATATATTTTACATAAGTATTGCGAAATTTGCAATGTTATTGTAGTTGGAACAATAAGATATCAAGATTTATGTGGGTCCAGAAATCAACGTAGTTTATATAATTTTAATTGATGTTTGGTATGAGTATATTAGTTTAAATCCAGAAATCAACGTAGTTTATATAATTTTAATTGATGTTTGGTATGAGTATATTAGTTTAAATAAAAAATTTCATATATGTTTATATATTTTTAGTAGATGTAGAGTTATTTATATTTTGGAGTGTTTCTAAACTCTGTATTTGAATCTATATATATATTTAATATTTTTGAATATAGTTTTACATTTAGATTATGCAATTTTTATATTTAAAATATATAATTTTAATATTTTTTACAATTTTTCAACCAAATTACAAATAAAACAAAAATATTTAGATGACATTTTTATTTAAAGATAGACTAAAACATTCTTGCTTGTAAACTTATTATTCTTCATTGATATAAAAGTAATATTACTATTAATATTTACTTATTGAATAATAATAAGATGATATTTAAGATTGTTTAATTAAAACATAATTTTAAATGTAATGTTTAAACTTAATTTATAATAAATTAGTTTTCATTATGGTAAGGTGTGGGTTTCATTTACAAGGTGACTCTAGTTCAATATTTTTTAGGGGATTTCGAGTTCAATACCCTTAGGATATTTAACAAAGAAGAGGGTTTAGATACATTGTGGCTAACGAATTAGTTTAATAGACTTTATTGATATTAGGATAAAATAAAGGAGATATCATCATTTATTACTAATAATAATATTATTATTTATTAATTATATTGAAAGTAATAGTATTGCTAATAAAATTAGTATCATTGATTTTCGGATGTAAACTAGTTGGTAAGTTGGTGATAGGGTGCACTATTAAGGAAATGTTTATAACATTGTTAATTACACAGTTTGTAGATGCTATATTAAATGGATTCTACTCGTTGAAAGGTCATATACTAGCACAACCACAAGTAAAGTGACCAGTGAATGCCAATAGACATAACCAACCACTTATTTTTGTGAAGATAGCTCGATTTTAAACAAAGGTTAAAATATATAATTTTATATCCACTAACACACCCACAAGTCAAGTGGCCACACAGATAGGTGTGGCTAGCCTGTCACGTCCCCACCCTTCTACCAGAGAGGGAATGTGACTATCCTGCTATCAATCTGGGCAACTTGCCCCATGAACATGATAATTAAAATGCATTGAGCTTAAGAACATACACATAAGTATAAATCATTAACATACAACGGAAGCAAAACACATTCATTCAAGCAGTCAACCCATTAGACATGTTCATCATATTTCATTAAACAAATACAAATGCACCGAAATTAACACAGAGATACTTATCTTATGAAGAACCTTCCCCACAACTAGCTATGTCGCTGCAACATTCCACCCAACCATAGGCCAGTGTGCTCCTTACTCTCTCAGCGTCACTGCCACCCCTGAGCTGGGCATGATTTCCACAGGGAATTAGGGGACACAAACTTACACATAGCAAGGCCAAACACCCACAATCAATCCAATAACCACATCCAAACACAGTTAGCCCACTAATAGATGGATTCTTGGACTTACTCAGCCAAGCCAACATAGGGATGCACTACACAGTAAAGTGCAAGTTCTGGTTATGAACCAAAAACATCCTCGGAGCCAAAATTGACAACGGTGAATGGGGATAACAACCCTGTAACCAAAATTGACTTCATAGAACGTTCTTGGCTCCACATGGGTAAGAAAATGGCTCAACATCCACTAAGAAATTCGTGGTGTCTTCTACAATTCGCTAGGGATTTCCAAAAATGATTTCTAGCTTGGGAAAATGAAAAAAACGATTTCCCACGTGACGGAAACCACACACACAGCAGACAAACATGAATGCCACACACAGGAATCTCCTTGCTGCTTCAGAGAGCCCCAACGTGGATGAATGATGGGTGAGAAAATCACTCAGGAGCCCCCAATCGTGAAGGAAGAACACAATAGACCAAAAAACGTGGAGGAAAATAGCTCTTCAAGATTCCACTGCGTGAGGAAATGGAGAACACCCTGCGTGAGGAAAAATGTGGTTGCCATTGTGAGTGAATAATAATCCCCTCCTCTCTTCCACGTGAGGTATAATGGGTGAGAGATCTCAATGTCCTACGACCCTACCCAGGAATGACATCTCCACCCACCTCTATGGCTGCCCATGCCTCACGTCCCTCAAGGCAATAACTGCCCCCAACGAATTCCTGGACAATTTAATTGGGTGGTTGTATAAGACAAGAAAGATGGTTGGTAGTTGATGGGTTCTCCTTTTGACACCTGGCTTCTCCCCATTAGCTCAAGGTAAAACATCCCCCCCCTATCCTTAGGAAATCATGCCCCCATCTCTTTAATGTTGCATTGACATATCTAGTTGTGGGTGTTTTATTAATTGCATATTTACATGATGTAGAAAATTATATTGTGCCATCGGCTAGCACGATGACCATCGGCATTGATTTTAATTGCCAAACGTAGAAGACTAAATCCATGGTGGGGCCTTTGCCTTGAGCTCCACACCATGATTTATTAACGCTATTTACATCACTTATAATTTAATGCAATTGGGGTTGAAACGTGGGTATTACATAGCCACTTAGTTATGTAAAGGTGGGTGGTTATTTTAAACAAATACTAAACATTAAACTAATTACAAGATCCTTATAAATATCAATTTAAAGTATATCATAAATATTAAACCAAAAAAAAACATAAAACAAAACTATTTAATAAATAATAAACGAAAACCAAAAACTAATACAAAGCATAAAACTTTGGTGAATTATAGATTTATAAATATTTTAATAGTTAATTATTAAGAGAAGCTTATTTAGATCTTAATTAAGATGCATTTAAGCATAACAAGATATGATGACCATGAAATGAATCTTCATTGTACACTTGTTACACTCTAGTTAATCTTATTGATGCGCTCAAAGAAGTCCAAAATATGAGATAATATCTAAACACATATCTGTGTAAAAATATGAGATAATTTCTAAACACCTATCGGTGTAATTATTCATACCAGATTGTTAGAGTTAATATAAGAAGAAAAACAAATACTATTTAGTATAAAATTTTTTTAAATCTTAATCAAGATGCATTTAACATAACAAGGTAGGATGTCAATAAAATGAATCCCTGATGTACACTTGTTACACTTGGGTTAATCTTGTTAATCCACTCAAACAAGTCTAAAATCTGAAATAATATTTAAATGCATATCCACATAATTATCATATATATATATATATATATAAGTTTTATTTTAATTAAATTTAATTGAAATACTTCTATTAAAAAGTATTATTATAGTCACCCACATTCAATTTCAATAAATGTATTATATTTAAAATTTACATAAAAATTATATATATATATATTAATTTAAAAAAATTATTTTAATTAAATTCAATTGAAATAATTCTATTACAAAGTATTATTATACTCACCCACATTCAATTTCAATAAGTGTATTATATTTGGAATTTACATCAAAAACTAATCCATAACAATCAACCCTCTAAAATTAATAATTAAGTTTAATAAATTATAATTTCTATGTATACATATTTTTGGTGTGTAGAACGAGTTGTGATAGCGTCTACATTTGGGGATTTTCAAGTCTTGGACCAAATGCCTGGATCTCTCTAACCATTTTCCTATCTGTTTTGAGTGGAATAATCTAAAAGGACCCTTTGATTACCCTTTCAAATTCAATCATTCTTGGCTTGAGGACTCGGATTTCATTGAATGGTTTATCTGCTGGTGGTCCTCATCCTTCGAAGCTGATTCTCCTTCTGATATCGAAGATCTTTGCCTCACCCTGCGCAAGCTAAAATATGCTACTAAAAGGTGGACTAAGGACAAATTGGCTAGTTTGGACACTGAATCCTCAAATCTGGAACTTGCCATTGAATCTATTCTCATAGGTCCTTCTAAGGGCATTCTCACAAAGGAGCAAATTGCTCATCTGTCCCACCTAAATGCCAAAAGGCATAGGATCTTGGAACACTTCCAACTTACCTGGCAGTTGAAAAGCAGAATCAAATGGGCTCTTCAGGGAGATGCCAATACAATATTTTTCCATGCTGTTGCTTCGGGAAGAAGGATACAAAATTCGATCTGGTCTCTTGAAGATCATGAGGGCCATCAGATTGAGAATGAGGTTACTTTAAAGGAGATGGGAAAAGCTCACTTTTCTGACATTTACAAGGATGATGGTTCTACTAGTCTAGAACACCAACTGAAAGTGGTCTCCCTCTTCCCCAGACTGATTCCCAGTGAGCACTCATCTCTCCTCTCTCGGCCGGTTAGTCTTTTGGAAATTGAACTCTCTCTCAAAGCTTTTAAAAAAGATCGTAGCCCTGGCCCAGACGGCTGGCCTATAGAATTCTACTTGCACTTCTTCGATATCCTAAGCCCTATCCTTTTAAAGACTATTGACCAGACTAGGATCTCGGGCTTTATTCCTCCCTCCTTGAACTCAACTTTCCTTGCTCTTATCCCTAAGAAGGACAAGCCTTATGCAACCTCTCCTTATGCAACCTCCTCTACAAACTCACTGCTAAAAGTATAGCTGGGAGACTAAAGCCCTTCTTGGATTTGGGTATCTCTCAGGAGCAATTTGGGTTTCTTAAAGATCATCAAATTTCTGAGCCTATTGGCATAGTGCAAGAGGTCCTCCACTCTATCAAAACTAAGAATCTTTGTGCTTTTGTTCTAAAACTGGATCTTTCTAAGGCTTTTGATCGTGTGGACTGGACATATGTCAGACTGATCCTGATTCAAATCGGTGTACCCCTCCTCACTGTAAATTAGATTATGGGATGTCTCTCTACTGTCAATTTCACGGTCCTGGTCAATGGGACTCCTTCGACTTTTTTCATAGCTTCTCGTGGAATCCACCAAGGATGTCCTTTATCCCCCCTCCTTTTCATCCTTGTCATGGAAGGCCTTAGTCTTCTCATTCGGGATGCTAGATCCAATGGTCTCATCCGAGGTATTAAAATCTCGTCCTCTCTTGCTCTTTCTCACCTCCTCTTTGTGGACGATGTGATCCTGATGGGCTCAGGTACTCTTTTAGATTGGTCGGCTTTTGATGTCATCCTGGAGACCTTCTGCAAAGCCTCGGGAATGAAGATCAACTTTGAAAAATCCTGTTTTCTCTTTTACAATTTTGATACTGAATGTTTAAATGCCTTTGCTGGAGCTCTTCCTTACAGAATGTTGCCCCTTCAATCTGGGTTCAATTACCTTGGTTTTTACCTGAAACCACTTGGGTATAGAGTTAATGACTGGCTTTGGATTCTTCAAAAACTGGAAAAAAGGATCAATCACTGGACATATCAGTACCTCTCCCTCGGGGGAAGATTGGTCCTCGTTCAGTCTGTACTGTCAAGTATCCCTGTATATTGGATGGGTCTTGCTCCAATCCCAGCCACCATCTTACAGAAGCTAAGAAGAATCATGTTTAACTTCTTATGGGGTTCCACTGACAGCAAAAGAAAGTATCATTTGGCATGTTGGAGAGACCTCTCTTGGTCCAAGGAATTTGGAGGATGGGGTATCAAAAACCTCCATTGGTTCAACCTTTCATTGTGTCTCAAAAATCTGTGGAGGGTTCTTCATTCAAATGGTCTATGGTTTCAAGTTCTCCATTCTAAATATTTAAAATGTTCATCGGTGGTCGATTGGCTCAGAAGGAAATGTTTTAGCATACGATGTGCCTCTATTATTTGGAGAGGGTTTATACAGACCCTTCCATGGATGGGCATTCATTTGGCTTGGCAGGTAGGGGATGGTGAAAATGTTCTCCTTGGAATCGATCCGATAGTTGGTCTTCACTCCTCTTTCATCCTTCCAGAGTATCTGAGATCATATCTTGAAGACTTGAATATTTGCACTCTTGCGCAGGCTCGGAATTCTCTTCATCATGCGCAGAGTTATTGGTTTTCTGCAGAGGACTTAGATCTCGGGGTTACTTAAAACATTATGTGGAAGGATTATATTGAAGGACTATCTGGAGCTGGCATTTGGCTTTCTGATCGATCTGATGATCTTGTCTGGACCTATAAAAAAAACACGGGTTCTATTACTGCCAAGGATGCTTATGATTGCATTGTCTGTTTAAGCATGCCTCCAGTAGCAAACCTTACAGACTCTCTTCTTTGGACCAAAGCTCTGCCTGTTAAAATCTCTTGTTTTATATGGCTCTCCCTTCGGAACAGGATCCTCACCTGGGAGAACCTACAGAAAAAAGGATTTCATGGCCCTGGTATTTGTGACCTTTGTTATTCGGAAGAAGAGACAATTGAGCATTTATTTATCAACTGTAAGATATGGAGATTGGTCACTGATCATGTTTGTGATCTTCTAAATCTTGCAGCCTTCTCTCCTTCTGTTTCGCTTGGAGAAATGATCAGAGGTTGGATAGGAAATTTGCCCAGGAACTCGCACTTCTCCTCGCTCCCTTTCCATATGATGTGGATCTTTTGGAAAGTTCATAATCGGGCCATTTTCGAAGGAAAAAAAAGGAACATCTACAGTTTGATTAAGCAAATCATCACTACTGTCCAAGCTGCTCCTTCGCCTACTGTCACTAGAATAAAAAAAAGAAGAATCCTCGGCCAGCCCCCTTGCAAGGATTACCCTTGTGGTTTTATGGATGGAGCGTCAAACAGTATGATAGTTGGAGTGGGTTACTGTATTTATTTAAATGAGATTCATTGCTTGAAGTTCTCGCTGGGGGTTGGATATGGCACTAACACAAAAGCGGAACTGCTCAACTTATGGGCACTTCTACTCTCTTCCCAAATGATGGGGATCCCCCTTGCTCATGTATTCGGTGATTCACAAATAATCATCAATTGGGAAATGGGATCGACTGCGCTCTCCCCACCTGATCTCTTGCATTGGTGTAGGGAGACAAAAAAGCTCATTGTCAGCTTTAAGGACTTGTCTTTCTCCCACATCTACCGAGAGCACAATCGGACACTTGACCGTCTCTCCAAAACTGCACTCTCTTATCCTCAGGGTAAAGGCAGTTTTAAGGAATATTTCGAGAACCATTTGGTTTCTCAGGATACTTTTCAGCTCTTCTGAGCATGGTAAAGGGATGTTCTCCTCCGTTATATTTGTTTTGATTGGTAGAGTGTCCTCTTTTGGATTGTTGTTCAGCTCTTTTTGGTGCTCGGTAGATGTGGATTTGTGGACAGTTCTCTTCTTTATGATGAGACAGTTTTCTGATGAGATCACATATTTTGCTGTTATGCCTTTCCCTTCGGTTGAACTCTAGGGCAGTTTGTTGGTGTGCAACCCACATAAGGGGAGAATGTAATGATGACCTTTGATTCTTCTTGTGAATAACAAGGACAGGCTTTTTTCTTTTTGAAAAAAAAGAGTCTACATTTGATATCGGACTACTACACATATATCTAAATAAAATATAGTTTTTTGGAAAAGAATATACTTTTAATTTACTCTTTAGTAAGTCACGAATTCAAACCTAGGTTTGTTACATAAATTAACTTAAACACTAAAAATATTTTATAACTATTTTAATATTATTAAATATATTTAAAGTTATCATTAATAGTAAAATATGAGCATATGACCATTAGGTGTATGATATGGGCAAACATATTTAAACTTATCATTAATAGCAAATGGTCATTACATGATATTGGTGGTTTTGGTGATGTATAATATGGGTGAAAACTAATTAGTTTGTTGAGCAGGCTGTGTATAGTAGGTTATTAAATTTTAAACAACACAAAATCCAATAACTTGCTGCAGCAGCCGTTCCAGAAAGTAAACGTGGAAGGATTACATACATCAACATAGCTTTATTTTAAATTCGGTTTTGTAAATTTTTTTTAATGAGATTTATTATTTTAGGTGTAAATTGTTTTAATCATTTAATTTGAACAATTTTATCATTTTATGATTATTGTAAATATTATATATATAATTTTTGAATCACTATTCAAGCCTTAATTCTAAAGCATATAACATAGTAATTATTCACTTGCCATAATCACTATAAGATTTACAAATGGAGCGAGTTTATAAGTGGACAAAATCGACTTTTTTTTTGGAAGTCCTCTTTTTTACAAGGTAGAGCTTCACCTTGATTAACTCATTTTTTTCCATAATGATGATTTGGGAGGTAAAACTCCATGTGTATCACCTCATTTTTTCCCATAATGATGATTTGGGTTGTCGTAAAATGTGTCAAAGTTCAATGGTCCAAGTTTCCAATAATGAGGTTGAATTATGACTAGTGACAAAATTCTTTTTGAATTATGACTAGTGACAAAATTATGTCCACTTATTAACTTCATTTGCAAATGCTCTGAAACGTTAATATCAATACAATATTTTATATTATATCACATAAGTTGTGATTTAATAAATGGAAAAACTAAACCTTTTCACTGGCGAGGAAAACTCTACCTTTTTTCACATATTTTTTATATTCTTGCAATAGGTAATATTAAAATGGGACAAAAACCCCATGGGAAAGTTGTATGGTGGAAGTTCCCATAAATTATGTGGAACTATGACTTTTAGTGAAATTAATGTAGGATATTGTAGAGAATGTCCATAGCAAAGGAGGCCACTTCATTCACTTATTACATTATGCCTTTCACTTAATCCTTTCACAAGATGTATGATATGTCAATGATAAGGTAATGGTTATTGTCCAAATACATATGGTGAGTTGGATAGACTCAATCTTTCACATAAGGTAAAGTTCCACCTTAAGAAATTCATATAAATTTTCAAATTTTTGTAATTCAACATTGTTGTTGGATTTTGCTCCCTCCTCCAAGGATCCTGACCCAGTATCAGTTCCTTCTGCTCGACGCAACAAAGCCCAAGATATTGGCCCGAGAAACCAAAGCTCATTCAGCCCAATATATCTCTCTTGATGGGTAACTGTAAGAACCACGTTTCCGTAGTTGGGTGGGGGATTTTTTGTACCTCGGTCACTTACCAAGGTTCTCAACGAAGTCTGTGGGTGGATTATTTATGCTTACTATGAATAGTTAGACCGCGACCTGACTTCTCTTATGCAACTTATTATATCAACAATCTTTGTATAGCATAATCGCATTCAATTGATACAATGTGACTGATATACATCTATTCATTTATAATCAAACCTATAATCATCCATTCAATGCAACATTTATGCAAACAACTCAAACATATACAACATTCACACATATACAGAGAATATAACGTGGAAACCCATCCGAGAAAAAACCACAAAGGTGCTCTTCATCTGACAAGAGGAAATATATGCACCTTTCATCTGCGCACCAAGATGCAAACTCTATTCTATATCTTCTTCTCTATCTTTTCAGACTCTTCCTTCCTCTCATGCTCTCTGATCTTCTCTCTGCTCTCTTCCTACTTAGTTTTACTAATGATCCACACACAGCCTAGATCAACTCAACCTCTCCTACTCATCTGTGCATTGAGCTGCAGATTCTTCAACTCATATGCACTTAGCAATACTAACAGAAAAAATACAAAACCAACAACTGAGAAGTTAACAGTAGTGAACCTAACAGTCCAGAAGCTAACCCACATGCAACTTGGGTTCCTTCTTTTATAGACTCACTACAGACTCATTACAGACTCATTTTTTGTTGCTTTCTCAGCCGACTTCCTATATCTAGCCAAGAAACTATTTTTCCTTTTCTAGTAACACCTAACGAGAGGCACTAATGGCTTGACTTACAAATATACCTTCATACTTGTGGTTTCCGTCGGATCTGTCCGAACTAGTACCCACGATCTTTAAGGATTGCCACTTTCTAAGAGTTACACCTTAGTGTCATTTTTTATCCATTACGGTACTTGCATGCCTTCTGATACTGTTATTCTGTCGCACCTTCACTTGTCGTACTCCTTCCTTTTGTCGTGGCTTCCTCTTCTGGCATAGCTTCCTATTCTGTTGTGCATCTTCCTTCTTCTTCATTCCTTTCACTACTTCTTTCGCAATTTCTTCTTCTTCTTCTTCTTCTTTATCCCTTCTCCATACTTAGGCAAAATTATAAGTGAATTCTACCTTCCTATCCCTAGACCCAACAACTATCTTAAAAATGTGCTAAAACCTCTAAGATCAAAGTTCTCTTTAATGAAGAGGATCTATAATTTTAAAAAAAAATCCAACTAGAATTGAAGAAAAAGTTACACACATACACATTACTTGTATTTAGAAATAAGTTTATATATATATATATATATAAACTTATTCTCCAAATACAAGTAACATAAAAGAAAAACATATTCAAATAATAAATTTACTTAAATGTTATTTCTACAAATCAATAAAACCACCCAATTCTTTTTTGGGAAACTCCTCTTGCCACCACTTACTATAACTTGAATTTTTCAATATAGGCTATGTAAATAACAAATGCTCACACATCATTACATTGCCTTATCCCCTGGAAATTATTTTAAAAAATAATTATTTCTAATTATAAACCGAATGGAAAATGCTTTTATCATATGCATATTACACTTACATACATAATTCCCATTTCATTTATCCAATCTTTTTTCCCTTTCTTCATGTTAATCTTAACCTACACCCTAGAGAAGATTCCACAAGGATCAACGATATACCAAAACTGCAATTTCCAAAATTTGTAGAGCGTCAATCCTCACTGTAATAGAGTGGTCAAATTCATGGAGTCCCTTCAAACCTCTTAATGGGGATTCATTTAGAACTACCATCATCATGGGGGAATCCCAATATTCTTACCTTATTCTCTATCCTCCAAATGGATAGTTGATTCCTCAATTTGCACATCTAGATATACATTAATATCATTCTTTTTAATTGTTGTTTGCTAATGTTTTGCATTTTGATCATCTCCATCACCCAAGAATAATTCTCCCAGCTTTCCCATTTTGGTTTTGATATTTTCCCTTTTCTAGGATGAGATTTCACTTAGGGACAAGAATCATGAATATGTTATCTTTGATTGTCGAATGGGTGTAGGTTGGATGGTTTATGAAATAAATTGCTATCCTCCTTACCGAAGTTTAAATCTTGACTGAGGCTAATATTGGAAACCAAAATTTTCAAGTTCTAAAATTAATATTTTTAAAGGCTTTATGGTCTTCTACATGTGTGTGAGAGAGAGGAGAGAGAAAATGATAACCATATATATTTAGAAATATTTCCAGCATTCAAGTCTTACAACCAATAATTCAATCATTTTCATGCTCTAGATTGTTTAGCATGCTAGATTTAGTTGTTCCCTCTACCATTGAAAGAAAGTGCCAACAAAGTTCTAATACTTATTTTGAACAACTAAGTTAGGAAAAAGTAATTGTTACCCCCTCTCCCGTGGAAAGAAGAATGTCCATAAGGTTCTAATACTTATTTTTGAACAACTAAGTTCTCAGTAATTGACAAGGCCCTTCTCCCATCTACCATGGAAATAAGAATGCACACAACATTCTAACACTTCATTTCAAATAACTAAGTTCTCTAGAAGATATTTTCTCCCGCGACCATGGAAAGAGAGTGCTCACAAGGTTAAAAAAATTTGTTTACATTAACTAAGTGTGAACTAAGTTCTTTAGAAATAATGGAGTGGGTCAAGGCATGGAAACTCAATATCGTAGGTAAAGATAAATTACAACAAAGTTAAAGGAAAACATAGTTAAATACACCACATATAATTGAGAGTAAACAAATACCAGTTGCCTTGTGGAGAGACCCCTATTCCCTTTACCATGTAAAGAAGAGTTCTCACAAGGTTCAAAGGTTTACTTCTGAGTAACTATTAATATAGAATCCTAAGGCAAGTAAACATAAGAACATGGATAAATAATAATCACAACATAGCTAAGGAAAAATGTAGAAAGAAACAACTTAGTTAAGGACAAGTACATGAAAACTAACATAGAAGATAAAACTAAACATATACCAACTTTTTCAATTTTACCATGTGGCATAGGTCAAACTCAATGAAGTATGGTCGAAATGAGATGCCTATTTGAAGCTCTCCTAGAATATCCAATGTTTAAACTATGCTCTCCAAACTCTCCTCCATGCTCCAATATTCCACTATTAGCTTCCAACTTCTCGAGCCTTAACTCTCAAATAATAGAATGTAGTGACCATTAACTTGACATAGTTACATAGGGATTGTAAATGGAGTGACTTAATAAATGAATAAACTCAATGTTTATGGTGAGTCCATTTTTTCCAATGATTTTAAGTTCCTTATGTTGGTTGTGGAGCCTGATCTTCCTGATTCATAGATGTTATTTCAGTTGTGTTTAGATCCCACCACCTAACGGGATGTGGGGGGGATCCCAGCCCCACTATAGTTGTCAGGGGGGGGTGGGGTGCGACTATTTTGGGGTCCCCCCGTTGGCAGGAGTTTGGAAGAAGCACCCTTGTAGAAAAATATTAGGAAAAAATGCCTTATAAAATGTTGTAATTTCAGAGTCATGACTTGGTCAATAATGGGTGATTTACGGTCCCATGGTTTTTGGCATCCCATGGTATTTTCCCATGGTATTCCCTTTATAAAAGGAAGCCATTGTAATACAACTGGGTATTGTATTGTAGCATTTTAAAATTATCTTTGTGATTGTGTGAGAGAGACTGTGAGAAAGTGAAGAGGAAGTGTAATGAGTTTGCTACAGGTTGTATCCCTTCATTTTGTTGGATGATATAATAATAAAGGACCAACAATTTCTATGTGGATGTATCCCATATTAGGTGAACCACATTATATTTGTGTGTCTCTTGTAATGTGTTTTAATATTTTCATCTTGTTTATTGTTATTGATATGCGATCCTATTTTTCTAACAATTGGTATCAGAGCCAAAAGGTCTATTTGGCTGGTAAACGCACAGGAACGGAGGGTTCCTGGTTTGAGTGGGAGCAATAGAAGAAGAAGGAAATTTTAGGGTTGATAAATTTAATTGCCAAAAATGCTGGTTATGGAATATGAAAATGGAGGACTATTTGTACCAGAAGGATCTATACCTATCATTGGGCAAAAAAATAAAGCAACAACGACTATGAAGGATGAAGAATGGGGGGTTCTTGCCAGAAAGGAACTGGGAACAATACGGTTGTGCATGGATTAGTCGGTGGGTGAAAATGCGAAGTTGGGTAACACTTCCGTGAGAATCGGGTTCCCGAGCAACATAGCGGAAGTTATTCGGCTGAATAACTATATTTATTCGGCCAAATAACATTTTTATTCAGTCGAATACTTTTTAACGGTGAACCTTTTAAATTGATGGAACGAATAGCCAACTGGTAATTTTGGACCAATGGTTCTATGTTTATTTGACTGAACGATTGTTTGGCAGAATAATTATTCGACCGAATAATTGTTCTACATAAAAGGTCGTCTTCGGCCCCATTCTCATGTTTTTCGCTTGTAGTCATCTCCCGTCATCCGCCACCTGCAGCGTCGCTTATCGTGCATGTCTTTCCTGGTCACCCATCATCCCCGTCCCGCCACCCGCCTGGTCGCCCATCATTCCCATCCCACCTGCAGTCCCGCTTGTCGTGCGTTGAGGTGTATGTCTGCCACCCCACCACCTTTATGGCCTCCTCTCAGCGTGGAGGTCTGTGCTTGGAGGTCTGTTTGTGGAGGTATTTTCATGGTCTATTCATGGAGGTCTGCTTGTGGTCTGGCATCGTCTCGACAGGTATGATTGCATAAATTTCCTATTTGTCGTGGTTTTTTTTGATCTTATAGTATGATTGCGTAAAGATTTTAGGTATGTAATATGATGAGAAAGGTAGATTCATTTTAATTTTAGTGGATAGGAATTAAATTTGTTGAAGTGCAGACTTGTGTGATTAATAAAAAATTATAAGTTATGTTTATATTTATGATATTATGTTTTAAAATTTTTAGTTTTTATTTTATAGTTAGATTTTAAAGTTTATTGTACATGTTATTATGAGTAGTGTAGATTTCTTTTAGTTTTAATTTCAGTTCACAGGTATTATGAGGAAGATATTCATTCATGAACTCTCCATGGGAAGAGTTCATGAACTTTGTCCCATGAACTCTGTCCATGGATAGAGTTCATGAACTCTGTCCCTGATCACTTTACTTAGCATAAGGGTTTTAAGTTGTTTTTATATAAATCATAAACAAAAAATCTAAGTATTGAGATTTGATGGACCTAATAATATTATAATATTTGCATAGCAAAGTCAAAATATGATATTTTAGTATTTGCATATCAAAGTTACAATTATAGCTATATTTTGTCTTTGGCTTTACTTAGCATAAGGGTTTTAAGTTGTTTTTATATAAATCATAAACAAAAAAAAATCTAAGCCTTTGAGATTTGATGGACCTAATAATATTATAATATTTGGATATCAAAGTCAAAATATGATATTTAGTATTTGCATATCAAAGTTACAATTATAGTTATATTTTGGCTTTGGCTTTAATAAGGTACAAGTTGGAATGAAGGAAAGTGGAGGCATAGGTGTTCATTTAAAGATATTCATGTCATTTTTGGTGTTCTGATATTTTTTACAATGCCATATAACTATGGGTTAAATGTATTACTCTTTTACATAAGATTGTAGACAACTTTCGACATAATACAAAGACATTATTACCTTCCAAGGAATATAATATATTCCAACACTCCCCCTTAATAATGGTTGGGAGAAGGGACCACACTAACACTAAGGAAGGAAGGAGTCAAAACAGCTCCCCCTTGATGACAAATTCCAGAAGAACCAAAGCTGCAAATAAGAAGAACACTTCGGCTAATGGAATTTGACGATGAACAACCGTTTCTCATTGAATCATGAAAGTGCACATGAACGAGGTTGAACGATGAAAGACCCAACACTAAAAAGCTTAGAACATGTGACAAAATCCAATCGCAAGATGCCCAGATCACCACAAGAATAATCACAATCATACATGATAGCTGAAGAACTCTGATATAACATCCACACCAGTGTACAGATACCTTCTGATAGTCGATACAACAAAACGTGTGGCTAAGAACACCACAATAGTGTACAAAAAAACCCAGATGGCCAATACACAATACACATGCAGATAACAGACATTCTTCCAATCAAGGTGCAATATAAATATCTGTAGAATACCTCAAACATCGAATAAACAAGACCCCAATGGTCTATACATCGAAAATGATATCATACAGATGAACATCATGACTTTAACAGTAGAATATTGTGATTCATTATTCTTGGAATAAGGTGAAAGCCTAAACAGAGAACTTATCTACACAAGAACTTTCAAGATTAAAGCATATAAAGATCATAAAACAAAATTGCTCATACAGAAATGAAAATGCTTATATACCAAAGGTTAGCAAACATCAAATAAAGGAATGGCAACATAATATGATCAAATAAAAGATTAACTTGCTCATTAAGGAAAATGAAGTTACTTTTACACATTAAGTTTCAGCCATAACATATAACTAGTGAGCCAAAGATTTCACTTAAATATATGAAAATTTAGTCATCAAGCAACTAATCTGAAGCATAGGTGCATTTCTTATTAGTATGATGTTAATATGCAAGAGATGAATGACCTGAAAATGTCAATGCTTCCATATAGGAACGTTAAAGACAAGTAGGAACAAGATAACCTCTGCAATCATAAGAAGTAAATAAAGAAGCATCACCAATCATATGTTTAGATGCATCATAATCCATTATCCATTCCACGTTAGAAGAAGAATTATTAGGAAAAATAACAGATGCACAT
Organism: Pseudotsuga menziesii; assembly: GCA_001517045.1. Taxonomy (NCBI): domain Eukaryota; kingdom Viridiplantae; phylum Streptophyta; class Pinopsida; order Pinales; family Pinaceae; genus Pseudotsuga; species Pseudotsuga menziesii. The sequence continues at coordinate 225,246 of LPNX010931335.1, read as the reverse complement.
ATAGCTACTTGAGAGTCATGAGAAGTTTTCTTTTTAGCTTTAGCCATTAAACGTTTTGCTTTAAAACAATTCTTTTTAGGATGCTTATCATATACTTTATTCTATTTACTATTTCCATTAGAAGCATGAGAAGCATGTCCAGAATTAGTATTAGAAGGATTATAACCTTTAGCATTATTAAAACTTTTCTTATGATGCTTATTAAGTGCAGTTAGATCATTATTATGTGTGAGTTGTCCTAAAACAATTAACCTTTCTTGGTCATTGATCAATCCTTTAGAAAAATCATCAAAAGTTTGCTTCGTAGTGCTTTGAGACAATTCTAGAGCTCTATTCCTAGTTTGGATGAACATATCAAAACAAGATGGCATTTTACGTTCTACAAGAATAATAAGAGTAGTGTCAGTTTTCTTGTAATATTTACCACAACTATTTAATTTCTCATTTAAAGTTTTCAATTCAGCAAGATATAACTCAACTCTTTCAAAGTTAGCAGGTTCGAGGTCAAAGATATTCTTTTCAAGATAATATGCAGAAACATCATCAGATTTATCAAATAAAGAGGAAAGAATTTTCCATACCTGAACCGGGCGGTCTTCTGCCTCAATACTTACCTGAAGACTATCTACAATAGTTTGACCAATGAGCCCTCTTGCTCGATCACTTTTAGCTTCCCATATAGCCAAATCATCAGCAATAGTACGTGTCTTGTGTTCACCATTAGCTAGCCTCCAAATATTTTTACTCCTGAGAACATCAATCATATTTCTCTTCCATGAAAGATAGTTAGAACCAACTAATTCAGGAACAGAAGCTACTTCAGAAGTCATAATGAGTGAAATTTTGTCAAGAAATAAGAAACTCTAATAATGAAAAAAGATAGAAAAACAGTGAAGAACTTGAAAACAGTTACACTTTACTGATCTGAATCTGCAAAAGCACAGTTAAAAACACAGTAAAGAAAAGAGGAGAAACTTTCACTTACAACCCTATGAAAAATATGTGCCCAGAAAAGCCCAGTCTTCTGTTCTGTTCATGTAGGTGTATCCAGAATGGTTGTTCCAATTCCAAAGACATGTTATAACAAAAAATTTGGTAAGAAACGACCAAGTTACGACCCTTTTTTACAATTGTCATTTTTATTACCGAAAGGAAGCCCAGAAATGCCCAGTTTTCTGTTTTGGTCACATGGATGGATCCAAAATGGATATTCCAACTCCAAAAATAGGTATAATAAAAAAATCATTAAAAACTGACCAAGTTATGGCCCCTTTTGTATGACTGTCATTTTTATAATTGAAATAAAGATCTCCTTGAGGAGAGCCCCAAAATTATGTCGATCTACAGAAAAAACATCAAGAAACCCTTGAAAAAATTATGCGAAAATCTTACACAACAAGTGAGGGTCAAGGTAAAAAAAATGTAGAAATATGCCCAGATCTGAAGAGAAGCCTAATGTGTAACACCCCGGTTTTGACCCCATTTGCATGATGTATATATTGTAATTAATCATGGTAAGGAGCTAAAGGCAAAATCCCCGCCATTGATTTGGTTGTGTAGGTTTGGCAATGGGGATAGTTGCCGATGGTATGTCGTGCTATTTGGCACATTATAATTTGGCATCATGTAAACACGCACATCAAATAAAACTAAAATCACAACTAGCTACGGCAGTGCAACATTGAATGAAAAGGGCATGGTTCCAAAGGATAAGGGGTGGGGGACATCAAACCTTGGTTTATGGGGGAAAAACCCATGTTTTGCCACCTTTCTTGTTTCACCAACCTCTTCAATGGCTTGGTTTTTTTTGTTGGGGGCAGTTATGGCTAGTGGTTGAGGAAGTTATTACCTTTGGGAGTGGGGTGGCAGGATTGTCAGTCCCTTTTCCACATGCCCACTCCACCCACGACTGCCTTCACTCCACTCTCCCTCGATTCCCTTCTTGCCATTCTTCCCTGGTCGGTTCATCTCCTCACACGCCTGGTCTTCACCTTCATGATTATGGTCTGTTCATTCCCTCCATGGTCGGTTCTTCCTCACGTTGGTCGGTCGATTCGCGCACACAGGCTGTGATCCTCACGCAGAGAGGCATTCTGTTCATCCTCACACACCAGTCACGGGTCTTCTCTGGTTGTGTATGCAGCGAGTAGGTGAAACGGCCTCAAGGGCCTGATTTCCACTGGTATGTGTCATAGCCGTGGCTTTAATCCATGTTTTCTGCTTGCTGTTGGTTTCATCCACGATTTGGGTTGCTGTTGTGTTTTCCCCACGATGTTTGGGGACTATTGAAAGTCCGATTCCTGTTTCCACTTTGGACTGTGCATGTGTGCATCCATGCTTTGCCTGGGCTGCATCTTTTCCTTTACGCACAGACTGTGATTTGTTCTGTCCCCACTTTTCTGTCTGTATCCTTCAGTGTTTTCATTGAGGATTGTGTGTGCTGTGGGCTGTTGATTTCCAATCTGTTGGCTGAGTTTCCTTGTTTTGGGATTGTGGATTGCTGCTATCATGCATTGTGTGTTTGTGGCTGCTAGAGTACCCTGGTTTTGGGTTGCAGCTGAGTTGTTTTGGCCACGTTAGGGCCAAGAACAACTCTATGTTGCCTTGTAGGATTGAGCTGCGTCTCACCTTTCGTTTGGGACTGTCACTGATTGTCTTTTCCTTCTTCACGGGGCTGTGAAGGGATTGTTTTGGCTACTGGTATGTAGTGGTTGGTCTTCAGACTATGCTGGCTTGGCCGATCTATTGATGGTCTGGTAAACCCAGCTGTGTTGGCTTGCTGAGTGTGTCCCCTAGCTATGTGTAAGCCTGCATTGACCCTTATCCTTGGAGGAATCATGCCCAGCTCGAGGGTGGCAGCATTGCTGAGAGATTGATGAGCAAGCTGGCCTATGGTTGGGTGGAACGTTGCAGTGACGTAGCTGGTTGCAGGATTCTTCATCAAAAGATAAGTACTGCTGCTAATTCATCTCTGCAATTTATATCTATTGTATAATGAATTATGATGAACATGTTTTATGCTGGAAATGTATGTGTGTTGCTTCCGCTAAATGTTGATTCATTCTGCATCTATGTATGCTTGTAATATTTAGTTCTAGCATTGATTTCACTTGATTATGTTCATGGGGCTGTTTGCCCGTATGCTTGGTGTTCGTCACGTCCTCTTCGTTGGTCTGAGGGATGGGGATGTGACATAATGGCTACCAGATAGAAAGCAAATCTACAACAAAATGACAATGCCCAAATGATAATCATTATTGATTGAAAGCTATAGAAGGTACTAGATCATAGCAACCCACTCTGATACCATGTTAGAATAGTAGAGTCAAGCTAAATTAGTTAACCTATCTAAGCAACCAACGACATATCATAAAAGATAAGAACAAGAAAAGAAAAGGACAACAGAACACCGATATACATGGTTCACCCTAATGGGTTACATCCACGGGAAGGTATTCTTCTATTATCTACAATAGTGTCACAATAGTACCACTACTACATCAAGAATACATGATTACGTAGAGACTCACTTGACCCTATTATATACTAAGAGACGAGGAGGAATTACTCTCACATATTTCATGTGGGATAATATAATTCTCCAAAATAACATCTCTTAATATAATACCATGGACAAATACTCTACACAAGTAAATACAACACCATATAACTATGGGTTAAATGTATTACTCTTTTACCTAATATTGTAGACAACTTTCGACATAATACATATACATTATTACCTTCCAAGGAATATAATATATTCCAATAGACAGAGTTCATGAACTTTGTCCCCATGGACAGAGTTCATGAAATCATTCCATGTATGAACTTAGTGGTCTTCCATTGGAGGCTCGTTCCACAAGGCTGCATAAGCTAGGCCTTCAGTTACTGCAATAAATTAACCTCAGATGAGATATTCAGAAGCTCATTCATTAGAGTTCTATATGGGTTAGCAAATAATTACAACTTAGTTTAATTTGGTTTATGTGCGTGTATCTACTTATAGTTTTATGTGTTTCATGTTATGTCACAAGTACATGATAGTCATAATCATTAAAACAGTGGAATGTATTATTATAGTACAAATAACAAGGGAATTTAACCTGTAATTATGATTACCAATCCGTTTGATCTATGTATTTCTAATATAAAATACCAAATATTACAAATAACAATTATTAGTACACTGAGGTTAGTATCATTCCCATTAATCTATGTCATAAAAGAACCACAAATAACCTGTATAATGCTTATTAGTTACAGTTTATACTTACCATTATATTAGGACATTGTATTGATTGATTTGAGCATTAAGCCCATAAATATCCATAGATCAACTCTGCATTCATAAAAGTAAGATCTGTTTGTGGTTAAGCTTTAACATATACAAAGGGTTATAAAAATAATATATATAAGGTAAACTACTTACACCTAAGCTCTAAGCTGAGCTGATCACAACCTGTATCAATATGAAGTAATATGCAAATGCTTACACTTTTCATACTATAAATTTTTGTACATTGTTGGCAGGTATCATTCGTTTTTTCGGTGGTTGGATTGTTTTGCTTCCTTCGTTGTTCGAGTTTATTTGTAGATATGGGTTGTAGAGTAATTGGAGTTATAGATATGATTGATCAAATATATAACTCCAATTACTCAATGACTGATATCTACACATAAAATCTAGAGGAAGCGGAAGTAGTAATGCTTTTACTTGTTTCTTCTTCAAGGTATGTACTATTACCCACATGTATCATTCGATAGTTAATGTACACATGGACAGAGTGCATGAAATTTGTCCATGTGGACAGAGTGCATGAACTCTTTCTACATGGACAAAGTTCATGTACTATGTCCACATGGACAGAGTGCATGAACTCTGTCCATGTGGACAGAGTGCATGAATTCTGTCCAAATGGATAGAGTGCAACATCTTTTTGTTTGGAATGAAATTATGCCATTACTTCCTATACTCTATTTTATTATAACATGTCTCTGATTATGGCACTAGTACAAAATGAGGAATTAGCTACTATGTGACTAAAAATTCTAGTCACCAAAGTTTTTTCAAGTGATTTACTACTAAATATGAGAAATTTTGATTGACCCAACTATAAACGACTAATTTAGTCACCAGTTCACAAATATGACTAAGTGACAGAGTTAAAAATGACTAACATAAACGACTAATTTAGTCACGGCATAAAAAATGACTAACTAGAAGAATATGAATTAGTCATTTTTAATTGTGTCATCGCAAATTGCGACTGTGACAATGAAGCTTTACAATCTAGTAAATTTTGTAAATTGTCTACCTTCTGTTAGTAATATTGGTTTCATGCACCTCGATCTTCAGAGATTCAACAAATAATTTGCACGAATTTGATCTTGACCATCTTTATCCCTCCTGCACCATTGAAGCAAACCGTTAAGCGCAAGCCAAAGGAAAATTAGGTTCCTACAATTACGAATTAGGTACTAAAATCAGTACCATATTGATACTTAGAAGCATCATAGGTAGTTGTTGATCCTTCAATGTAAGAGTCCCAAGTCCTATACTGAGGTGCTTTTCTAACTTCAATATAACTATCATGATCTGTGACCGTCCAACTAGTTGCACCAGTCGATTAGGATCAGTTCCTTTAAACGTCGTAGCAGTTGATCCAATAATAATTGAACCGGTGGAAGCACCAAGAACAATATTTTAACCAATCAAAGAATCAATTATAATTAAACTGGGCTGCTGACCCAGAACTAGTCTCAGATCCATATGCAGTAAAAGTAGAGGCCCGACCTCATCTCGAAGTTTCAGGTAAATATTTCGATTCCTCGACCTCTTACATGCTTGAACTCACAAAATATGATACGTATAATGCAGTCGTGACCTCTCCTTATCACTATGAAGTTAAACCTCCTTTATGCATTATTGGCGAGGTACATTTTGCATCTAACATCACCACCCACCTGATTCATGATGTGCACAACTCTTCTCGACCAACGTCCTCGATCCAAATTTATAATTATATACTACTATAACAAAAAATACCATTAAAACAAATACTATATAATAATAAAACAAATATTATATTTATATAAAACATAAATTATTATATTGATATAAAACACAAATTATTATATTGATATAAAACACAAATTAATTAAATTTTATATTAATCCTAATTTATAAAACCAAAGCCATTGATTCTCTATATGTTTGGCTAAAGGAGGAGCAAAATGAAACCCTTCATCATTGTTGAGTGATGTCAAGATCCATCAATAACATGGAGTTCTTTTTTTCAACTCAAAAGATAATCCTGTCAAGATTCGTAATTGCTTAGAGGACATGCAATGTTGAGTTTGACACACTAAATAAATTTTTAATGCAACTGTAAAGGTTCTTCTTCTATTGAGACTAATGGAAGCGTAATGTCTATAAAATGAAATCCATGGATTATAATAGAGGGGGAAATTCTATGAGAGGAAATGCCCTTTATGCTTCTTGAAGAAAAATTGGTTGTCTTGTTGGAATGAAATTGTCTTTGTTATTTTCCTATTCATTTTCATTTTTATGTTGATATTACGAAGAGAAACTTCCTATGGCTTGGGGTGTACCACTAGTAAAAAATGAGGAATTAGCTACTAGGTGACTAAAAATTCTAGTCACCATAGGTTTTTCAAGTGATTTACTACTAAATATGAGCAATTTTGATTGATTCAACTATAAACGACTAAAATTAATGACTAATTTAGTCACCAGTTAACAAATATGACTAGATAATAAGTGACAGAATTAAAAATGACTATCATAAACGACTAATTTAGTCATGACATAAAAAATGACTATCTAGAAGAATATGAATTAGTCATTTATGTTAGTCATTTTTAATTGTGTCATGAAAAATTCTAAATTTGACAATGAAGTGTTAATTAAATTTTGTAAACTGTAACACCTTCTATTAGTAATATTGGTGCCATGCACCTCGATCTTAAGAGATCCACCAAACCAATTGCGTGAATTTTCTCTTAACCATCTTTATCCCTGCTACACCATTGAAGCAAACCCAACTAAGCGCGTTCCAAAGGAAAATTAGGTTCCTACGTCAATTACGAATTAGGTACTAGAACCAATACCATATCGATACCTAGCTATAAGAACCATAGTCATACATCCCCTCGAGAACCAACCAGTCGAATGCACTTCCTCCACGTAGACTAACCAAATGCATCCAATGCATGGAAAAAAAAAACATGTCCACTTTGGATCTGTGGGGTGAAGGTATCGTTCGATCCCTGCTCCCCTATTTTTTGCACTCGATACCCTATTTTTTCAGATGATAGGTTGGTTTAGGATATCGCAGTGACTAGTCGGAGCGCTCCAAAGGTATGGTTCTTGTTGCTCTGATCATGTTCATCACTCCAATCAATAACCAGTTGTTATGGATTTTTACAGGTCTCAATGTTGCCGGATTTACTACTTCCACTTTATATTCACAATTATCACCATCTCTAGCCTATGCGCTCATAACCATATGCATTTTGATCTTTCATCCCAGGAAAAGCATGAGAACCCTCCTGCAATTCCACTATTTGCAAAGGTCACTGGTTTTTGCACATCAACATCCCTCACACGCTCCAAAGGAAAACTGAAGCAGACATTAGAAGAAGTGATTAAAATTTGCAAGGAGGTTTACTTGTTGCAAATGTCATTGTAGAGCAGGGGTCGAACGATACTTTCAATCCACAGATCCAAAGTTGATGTGTTTTTTTGGCCATGCATTGGATGCATTTGGTAAGTCTACGTGGAGGCACATTCAAATGGTTTATTCTCGAGGGGATACAGGGCCCTCATCTATGGTTGTCGCCGGTCGCTATCCCAAAGAGTATTGATTAGATTTTGGTACCGGTCAGAGTGGATGATTTGGCCGAGAAGTGGCAACTACGACCGGCTTTCGGGACAAATCGTCGACTCTGTAGACTACTCCATTTATAAAACTAAACAAATTATATGATAATTATTAAAAAAATATAATATATAACCAATTAACATAATTTATATAATAAAATAATAAAAATAAAACAAAGATATATATAACAAAAACAAAAAAAAACCTATATAATTTATATATATATAATAAAATAATAAAAATAAAACAAAAAAAATCTATTCTACCACCCAACTCTCCACCCAATAGCTCTCCACCCACCTCTGTTAGGGCATGATGGCAGATTTTCCTGAACCCCATGGAGATTTCATCCTCAAATTCCATTAACGACTACTTAGCTCGTTGGCACCAAATAGCCTGTCCAAATTGCGATATCGTTGAGGAGATTGGTATGGATATTTATCGCGGTTGATGGTTTACAATTTCGGTAGTACAATCACTGCCAAGATAAAACAACACTGGAGAGAACCTAGAGGCTCGTGAAGAGATGGGCCACGAATTCTATAGCTATCGAGTCAACATCTCCCTCTTTCCTTACAAAATCCCTGGTAAGTTTCTTGGTTCAATGTGAATTGATAAATTTTGCCTGATTACAATACTGAAATTTTCTTGGTTTAGTGTGAATTGGTAAATTTTTCCTGAAGAGTAGGTATCTAGTTTAAAATCGCTGATAAGTTTCTTTTTACTGGAAATTTTTATCTTTTAGCCCGGGCATTGACACTGACCCTTGGCATCGAATAAAATCTCGACATCACCTTGTCTTGTGTGCTCGCTCGTCTATGTGGTAGGTTACTAGCTTGCGGGTCTCAAGCTGTGTCGATCCAACTGACCACCTGCAAATTGATCTAGAACTGGAACTAGAACTCACGGATTTGCTTTCTTAATAGCCACGTCCCACCTAATACCCACCCCATTGAACCCCTCCATAGTTGTCCCAGGTCCAAGTAGAATGACATCTGTAGAATGGAAACTCCATGTTGAAAAAACCATTTTTGTGAGGACGCTCTGGTACAATACACAGTTGCCACAAATATTGATTCCATGAGAGGGGTGCACTCCCTATTTACTATCTAAGTCGTGTGGTACTAGTCTGTAATTCATCTCTACTATTCAAGTTGACTGTGTGGTACTAGCTTGCAGCTGGGGGGTATGCAATTTGGGAGGTGTTGTAGACAATTTAAAGTTTGAGTAGCTTGCTTTAATGTTGTTTTCCCATATGTCTTGTCCCAGGGGTCCTAAAAAAATAAATAGATTCTCCCACTTGAAATACTAAAGGAAACTGAACAGGTTATGTGAGGAACACTATTAGTAGAATATCTTCTTTTGCTCCAAGAAATTCGACTGTGAGGCCATAAACATATATAGTTGGCAGTTGTGGCAAGTGATGAGACTATAATGCCAAGATTAGTTCCACACCAAATGATACTTGAAACATTTCAGTGCTATCAGTCAACCCAAATGAATAATCTTCTTACAATGATCTCATCAAAGCAGACATCCCTTGTAGATATTTTTCTCAATTAAAACTGACTGCAATCCAAAAAAGTTATGAAGCCCGACACAAATATGTTCTTTCCTTCAAGGACATATTCCATCAGCATTATTCTCACTTTGCAAACTTATTTCTTCCCTATGGCTCTTTTGGAATATACGTATTCTTTAGGGTAAATTATGGTTCTTAGAAAACCGTGTGTTATAATCATCCTGAGTTATGCATGTTTCTTCAACCATGCTTTCAAATGTCCGTTTACATTCTTCATTGTTCAATTCAAAGTCATGCCTGTGGTAAAATGAGCTAGAGGAATAAATTGCTTTGGCCCAAATAGCATAAATTTTCAATAAAACCAAGAACGTAATGCCACTCAAAAGGATTAAACTCAATACAATTGCAATATAGATGCCAACTACTGCTCTCTTTATTAGTTGATTCCTTCTACATCTTGAATATTCCAATGAAACCTGTGAGTAGGGAGCCAACGGCTTTTTAGAGAGTCCAGGATTTCCCACAAAAGAGATCCAATGCCATTTGGAAGCATTCAATGGAAACTGTCCTTGGAGAAAATTATTGGATAAGTTCAACTCAACCAAGCTTCCAAGATCCCCAATCTCATCAGGAACTTGACCACTAAGTTGATTATTGGATAGATTGATAACTTCGAGCATCATTAAATCCCCAAGTGAAAAAGGAATACTTCCAGACAAAAAATTCCCACTCAAGTCTAGCATGACTTGTAGATTACCAATCTTTCCAATCTCCACTAGAATTGAGCCTGTCAAAGATTTGTATGAGAGCCTCAAGTCATAAAGTTTTCACAGTTTTTGATAGAAGAAGGGATTAGTCTAGAAAAGTTATTCTTCTGCAAATAGAGAACATTCAAGGAAATAAGGTTCCCCAGCTTCCTTGGTAAACTATCCCAAAGCTTATTATTGTCAAGAGTAAGAGTGAGTAAACTGGTACAACTCCTAAGCTTGGATTTAATTGTTCCATTAAATTCATTGAAGGAGACTTTTAGCTCTCCAAGCCCGTATAAATCACCAAACCATCCAGGGATAGGTCCAAAGAAATGATTATTATTCAAATCCAGATGACTCAGATGCGTGCACTTAGAAAGCTTTGCAGGTAACCCACCAGTGAGCTTATTCCAAGATAAGTCCAACAGATTGAGATCCAACATCTGGCCAATCTCTTTAGGAATGTTGTTGTTCAAGCCATTCCTACCTAGTTGGAGACGGCTTAAACCTCTGGAATCAACCAATTGGGACGAGATTTCTCATGAAAAAACTATTATTTGTCAAGTCCAATGTTTTGAGAAAAATTTAACGACAAAGAGGAATTATGCTTCCATTCAATTGTTGTTCCAGAAATTGACATTAGTCAGGATTTTCAAATGAATCAGGTCTCTAGGAAGAAGTCCTTCAAGGGAATTATTATACAGAAAAAAGCATCTGCAAACCTTCAAGCATTCCAAAAGATTGTGGTATTGTTCGAGATCTTATTGCAAGGAGCTTATTTTTTTGATTTCTTCTCCAATACTTTGCTTAACTCTTTGTCTTAAAAAAAATATAAATATAAATTTGTTTTCTTGAGTGGATTGCTTCCCCGATGGCTTCAACTTTTTACACATTGTTTGTGTTTGTTTGGATAAATGTCCTAAAATTTTTTTCCATGAAGGTTAAGGTATATATACATTATATATGCTCCGATGGCTAGGAAGTGAAAGTTGTACGAGAAATCCGCTAGCAATTATCTTAATTTAGCAGTGGATAGCTTTTTCAGGTTGTTAACCAATGGAATGACCTGAACCAATCCAAAGTGTCTAGTGTCTTGTAGAGAGTGGCATCAATTGTGTGCCTTCGAGATACATGAGACCTGATGACGAGAAACCCTCAGAACAGAAGCTTATGGAAGAGGAGATACCCATCATAGATATCTCTGGTCTCTATGACGAACGACGGAGAAAGACTTTGGAGGAAATATTAGATGCATGTAGAGACTGGGGATGCTTCCAACTAATAAACCATGGAGTTTCTCCAGATCTTCTCATGGCCAGACGTGAGGTATCGAGAGAGTTCTTTGATCTGCCATTAGAGGAGAAGCAGAAGCACGCAAAGGATCCTCTAACTTATGTTGGATATGGCAGTTGAATTGGTGTGTAGAAAGGCACAATTCTCTACTGGGGGATTACTTTTTCCACTACTTTTTGCCTCTTTCCATACGAGAGGAGCACAAATGGCCATCCAAACCAGAGGAATATAGGTGATGAAATAATAGTCAGTGTGTCCCATTTTATTCAATGACACAATTTTCTGCTTTTATTTGGACGAATTAGTTTCATTAGAACACCTACATAGTTTGTGGTTGGATTTGGTCGATGGATATTGAAAGATAGTTATAAAATGGAGCGGAAGCAGACAATACCCTAGCAAACTTTCACTGCAAGCCTCCTAAAAAACCTCTTGTATTGCAGCCTCATCTTGAATACAATAGGGCAGTTTTTCAAATTCAACTTTGGGATTGTAGATGTTGACATGCACCCTACACAAAATCCATTATCCCTCATATTCCAAGAGGATGAGATCTCACCATTCTTGATTTGCAGATATCTAGGATGCAGCCAAATCCTCACATTAGCTCACCTAAAAAAGCTTCATTGCTTCTCTGCACAGGCTGGTCTTCATATGACTTATGTATTAGGGATAGCATGTCTACATAATTCCTTCATTCGTATCCCTATACAATAGGCTCTGCAGGATCTAATTTTTCCAAATGTTGCTCAAAATCTGACTGCAAAGTATGCACAATAAAATGTCAAAACAGTCCCTAATGTGATGCCTTAGCTGCTGTGGTAGGCCAGGAAGATCACACAAATTTGCATTGCTGGAAATAATGCCTCCAAATGAATGTGCATGCATTTTGAGGTGTAATATGACCTATGCCTACTATTCTTATGGTTACATCTAGAGCTTGAATAATCTTAGTCTTTTTTCCATTTTTACCTTAGGGACATTGTGTCACATACATGGAGTGAAAATTAACATTATCTCCTCGGGAATCTCTGATTTTCCATGGACTGTATTGTAATGGTTTTGCACTGAAACAGTTTACTGCTAACATTCTACTCTGACATGATGAACTATTATTTGTTGAGTTCACTATAGGTGAATAATTCTGATTTTTTGCAATTCTGTGGGCTGCATTATTAGGAACTTACATCCTGCAAAGTGGTAAATGATGCATGTAACTTTATGTAGAGCAGGTCCATCTGCTCTGCCTGATGTAGGTGGTGAACATAATGGACAACCATCAAATGGCTAGAGAGGTTTGCACAACATTGCATCATACAGGCCTTACTTCAATGTGGGCACATATGTTGTGGTTGAAAGAATTATTGGTTCGTTGTATCCACACAAAGCAGACTTTATGGAAAAGATTACCCATAATCCTGATATGTAAGTTTAACCAATGCTTCTATAAGATTCTGCAATGAATGTAGATATTTTTTTGAATGATTAAAGTGTTTGCAGACCAGTTCAATTAAAATGGATTTTTATATAGTTTTATTTCTCTTATTTAAATGGTAATGATGGTTTTCCCCCCATAATTGTGTATGATTTATGGGTATTGTCATCTTAGCATAAGGAGTCATGTATTTCAAAATTCCAGGTTTAAGGAGTTTTTTTCACCAAATTCTAGGTTAGCAAAGATCATTATTTTGTATGTTTTTAATGTTAACAGCTGCAGTTTCGTTTCTGCATCTTTTATATGAATTCCTTAGAAACTGGTATGGCAGTTGGCCTCCTGATTGGATTAAAATGTTTTAAAGATGCATACACAACATGAATCTTGAATAGGAATAGATGGTAAAAAACAATCCAAACATAAGATAAAATACTGCATTGTACTTATTTAAAGGTCATACACACTGATGTGATCCAAAGATGCAAGCGAAAAGTGATATGCTGTAAATTTATTTAGACAAGCATTCCTATTTCCCATATGACTCCAAGAGTAGTTTTGTGACATATTTTCCCTGGATTGACAAGAATGAGATGCGAGTTTCACAACAATGTAGCAAAATGCATGCAATGTAGTCTTCTAAGTTCTATTATGTTAGGACCTATTTTAGACTGAAAACACAAGCGCAAAGAAGAGAGTGATAATTATAGTGTTGGCATGTATGCATGCCTACCAACCAACTAGGGTATGAGATGACTAAATCCAACATTGCCTGCACATTGTTGCACCTATAGGAAAATTGTATTGTTGGCCAAACTTCTCACCATGCTTCTCCTCCAATGGTTGGCACTATATGGTCAACTCTAATGCTTATATACTGAAAGATAAGTTATATGCAACACCCCTCCTTTACCATATAGTTACCAGAAGATGCCTATCTGGATTCTAGTGTCTAGGGGCCTTTCACACATAAGCTCGGCTCATTTCATAACCTAGCAGGATTTCTATTACCTTGACATGTAGTAAATACTTGTAATACATCACACACACACACACACACATTAAAATCCTGAGCAAATGTCTCACCAATCAGAGTAGAACATATACACACATATAACTAGAGCTAACTATTTCCACAAATTAGTTTGCGCTGTAACCTTTCTCGACTTCACCATGATCATGTTGTGTTTAGAATGCTCTCCAACTTAATACATCACCCTAAGGTATAATTTCCTATGGCTTATCATGATGAAATACCATGTAACAACCAGTACAGTATAATTATGGGCACAACTGAATAGTTGTGTACCGTTTTTAAATAACCACATACCACGAGTAAGCATGTTCCAATGTTCCATTTGTAATTGAAAACTATAAAGATCTGTTAACCATGCATTTAAAACCTCATTTTCAAAAATGTTCTATTTTAAAATAAAAAATTCAGAAGATAAATAGAGTGAATGCATTGCAAAGAACCTCATTTCTATAATGAAAATAATAATTTTGAAAACAAGGATTCAGAAAATAAGAAGAAACCAAGAACAACCAACAACTAGCTAATGCCTAACAATCTTGCAAGGGAATTTCGTCTCTTTGGGGACTGCATATCTTGAAGGGGTGAAATTCTATTACAGATATGTACTAGAGGATTTCTATAAAGCTAGAATTATCCTTGTGCATCCTTGTAGTAAATGATAACCTAATTTCATGAAAGAGAAAATTTGATGCAAAAAATTGGCTAACTTAAATATATATGTGCAATGTTGATGAATCTATAATGGACTTATGAGGTGCAAGACCACATTGAAACTCAACACAGGCTATGCTACAATAGATGAGTATGGAAACCTCAACAAGGGACAAATACGGCTAGGGTTCAAGTATGTCTCATTTTCTCACATCATCAAGTGACTTACTCATTTATGACACACTTATTTAGTTCTAAGGAAACTTGGAAATTGCTATTATTTTGAACTTTCAAATTTCCAAGTTCAAGAGGAATTGCACCAGTGAGAAAAGTGCTACATTCAGAGAATTGCACCAGTGAGAAAAGTGATACATTCACTTTTCTCTGAATTATCTTTGTTGGTGAATTTCTTGGAAGTTTCTCTGAATTATCTTTGCTAGTTAACAAATTTGGCAAAATGCCACCTTTTTCATTCTTGACTCTGGCGTGCAGTTCACCATATTCCTTGTCACTGACCTGGGGATGTTTCTTTCCCAGACCTTATAATTTTTTTGTCTCTGCTGCTGATGTGACTTACTTTTATTAATTTTAGGGTTGTAATAAACCAAGCATCCTTAGAACATGCCCATATTCACTTTACATTACTCCCTAAAAGCCAAAACAATCCTTAAAGGTGCCCAGAACTGTTGCCCTTGTTGCTTCCAGTAGATCAGGATGCACCCAGAATTGATAATCAAGGTTATTTGCAGCTGGTTCCAACCCAGAATCACCTCAAAACTGCCCAGATCTATCTAGAGAGTGTCCTAACTTATAATTTAAGCCTCTCTTATTGTTGTAAATATCTCAGAATTCCTTTATTTCTAAGCATGGTCATATCCATCCATGTTGACCCTTCGCTACTGCACAAACTTGCTCAGTTTTGCTCATATTAGCTGCTACAGGGATGGAATGACTTCAACAGGAGCTAGGGCATCATCAAACTTAACGAAACAAAAAAAATTGGCACCCACCTTCATCATCTTGGATGTCAACCCAATCAAAGACTTCAATTTTTTAAAATCTCAGGCATTGTTATCTGCTTTAAGATCCCCCTTAGGAATCTGCAATAGAATGGTATTTAGGTTTCTTATTTTTCAATTGAGGGAACCATGCTGTCAGCCAATGATCCCCTTGGGCATTCTTCAAATGTCATCTATTTGAACCTATAAATTGTTCATCAAAATTTACATACTGAGTCCCACTTATATGAAAAATTAGGATCCAAAAAGGTGGATTATAAAGAGTCAAAATGTACATCATCTTTCAGAAATAAAACCTTATACAAAGCATTATAGGTTAAAAAAGAATCAAATACTACATCATTGCAATTGTCAATTCAACATCTAGTCTTTGCTTGATAGAAAGTGAAAATAGAGAAAACGAAAGAAACATTGGAATTTAGTCTAAAAGAAAGATTGAAGACATCAAATGAAGGGTCCTTGATCATATTCATTATGCACACTTCCTGCTAAGCCTAGATATCAAAATTCCTTGGAGCCATCAGCACACCCAATTTTGATAATGAATCAACAATGGTGTTCCTTTATTTATAAACATGCAAAAGAACGACTACATTGATTGAATTTTTGATATTGATGATTACATAAAAAAAGGGTGTTAATTGCAAATTTCTCATAGTGGTAATCACCTGAAGTTTATGGATCCTCTTCTCAATAGTTAACTTTAGAACCAAATTTAGTGCTAGAATCTCTACTCTATTGTTGGTTCTCCCTCCTAAACCAGCTTTGAGTTTTCAATAATTTGTGTCACGGGTATATAAAATGCCTCCATCTCCCCCCAAGGAAGGATCCCCCTCAGCAACTCCAAAGTAAGCCCAAGCTCCAGTTCTATCTATATGACTTATTTTCTTATTACCCTTGGAGGTTTGATATACTGAACCCACTTGAAACTTTTAAGTATTGGCATACTTTGAGTGGCATGGACCTGTGGATGAAAACTATGATTTAAAATAACCTAGAGTTACTTACCGACCATATTCCCCAAGCAACAATGAGTAGTAAGGCTTTGAAAGGCTTTTCTAATGTGTTTCACACCAATCTCCCTTCTCTATTAATTTCTCAAGCCTATGTGGACCTCAGTTTCCTTCCAAACTGAGTGAGAATATGAGCATTGTATTAGTAGGAGTAAGGTTTTACTATGTGTTCTGAAACAATGGACATGTTCCCTGTCCACTCCCAATTTTTCTTGGTGTATATTCTAACTTTGTTGTATATCATTCCCCTACAAGGCTCCTAGATTAGACAAGTTCATTTTTTTCATCCTTTATTCTAACAGGGCTATTTTTTAGTGCATGAGAATAGTTATCCCACCACTATCCTTCTTCACAAAGAAATACCAAGGTGTCAGTTGAGAGCTGCTACTAGTTAAAGATAGTAGAAGTTAAAGTATTAAGTACTTGATGAAAATAAAAAATATTTCTATCTCTTAGGGATTCCACCATGTTCCTCGGAAGCTTGAATTTCTCTCACCACAACCTGCCCAAGGGTATTCACCTAAACACATTTTGTTACCTGTCCCCAATCACCAAACAAGCCACTTAGCTACTAGTTGGAATACCAACACCACTGCATTCAAAATTATTGATGCATTATGAAAAGATCTCATCCAGGTCCTTATACAATCTTCCACAATAAGAGGAGCAATCTTCCTACATGATCAAGGCTTCTTTAGATAAAAAAAATAGCTTGAGTGTTGAAATCATAGTAATCATGAGTAAATGAAATAGACCCAAAAGGGTCTTTTACCTCCTTCGCTTGATTCATAATAGCATTTAGACCTAGGTTTCCAATGTTGCACTGTTGATTTTCCCAATCTCTCATGACTCATGAGTTTTGAGTCACCAAAGACTTGGAAGTGCTCCAAACCTCTCTCCTTTGTATCTTTTAACAAAACCCATAAAGCATAAAGTTCTGCCATGTTTTCTTTCCCAATAGTGCACTTTAAACAAAAATAATGTTTTGAATCTAAGCAAAAGGATAGCCCCAACATCACATATACCTAGGATCCTTTGACTTGTTCAATTAAAAAATCCCCAAGGTTTTTAATGATCTATACCTGGCATCAATAACATTCTGTCAAGTTGATTTTTTGGGATGATCTTGTTGGTATCCATTGCCAATTTGATCATGTGGGCTATCTGGACAAGGGTAAAGGTCAAATACTGGAAGGCCATCTAGACCCTAGTTCACCAAATTCTATACATGAACAGAGAAGGAAGTCCATAGAAGTCAGTAACTACCTTTATTTGTTAAACAGTGAACCAGAGACATCTTGTTCCATTTGGTTAAACCCACTAGAGCTTGGGTAACCTCCTTCAAAACAATCAAAGAAAATGTGCAGTTCGCAAACAATGGTCTGTAGACTTAGCACTAGTCTTACAAAGAATGCACCTATCAAGCCCTTCCTAATTTCTCTGCTGGCCATTATCCCATGTTAGAGATTTTTTGCTAAAGCGAGTCATAAAATAGTTTTAGTTTTAAAAAGGCATGCCAATTCCATAGCTCTCCACAACCAAACTCTTTCTTCCAACAAATCTTCTTCAATTCTGGATGCATAACTTAACTTGACAGTGTAATCCCATATACCACTATTCTTTGTCCATTTGATTTGATCTTCATCTTCGGATAATGTGATAGCACTATGATTTAGAAGATTTACAAAGGAAGTTCACTCTTCCGCCAAATTCCCTTGAATATTTAAGGTTTCTGCAGACAACCAATGTTGTGACCAAGCATTTCCGCACACAACCAATGCTATGAGGCCGCATACCCATATAAGATTATGTTCTATGCATAGTGTGGGCACTATTTCTCACTTCTTCCTACATTTGGATAATCTCCAGCTTATTGCATATATTTAAAGGGAGCCATTTTTTATGGATAAGAGTTTAGCCCTAGAAAATGTAAGCTTTGATTGAGTTAATAATAAGCTGATTTGAAGGAGAAATTCCCTATGTGTGTAATTGTTTTACACATCTGCTATTTACTTTCTAGATATTGTATGATTTATGCTATGACAAAAATAACATTTTGTTTGATTGAGAACATAAGGACAGTATTCACCTAGGGATTGGAATTTTTATAGCAACTCCCCTAGATCCACAGACACCCACATATCTTAGTTTGTCTTTTTAAAAGTCAAGTCTTCATGGTATCTATATTTAATGGAAGCATTATTTCATGGATTTCATGTGTCTTTTTGAGGAAAATAAGATCATGCTCAGAATTAACATATTGAAAAGCACATGGAAATGACCAAATTGTGAAAGTCATCATTTAGCCATCCAAGGGTGTGACAACCCCAAAGGTGGAGAAGCACAAATCACTGCCTTGGGTGTGACAACCCCAAAAGTGGAGAAGCACAAATCACTGCCTTAAAGTATTGAATAACCACGTATTCATTGTCCTATTTAGTGGCCACTACTTGTGCTTGATCATGCTTAAAATAAAATTGGAGCCTTTTAAGATACTTGTCTATATAGATCTTGTAAGATTGCTTGATTCCAATGGGTATCACTTCTGAGAATGCTGCTAAGCGATATGGGGTGTCACGAGAGACCTAAGATGAGGCTGCGGTAATTTTTTTTGTCCTGAAAACCTAGCTCCCAATGACACAGTACTATATCTTATTTTTTGGGGAACCTCTAACAAATAGGCTTTCCCATCTTTTCATGCTTCATTTCATGTGAATGAAATTGAGTTATTTTTCGTGAAAGGGATTTAGTTTTAATGGTTCAAGTCTATCACAGGTACGGTATCATAAAAATGCAGTAGCAGCAACAGCAGTAGGAAGGTTTAAAGATGAAATCATCCCAGTGCAGACTCAGGTAAATGGAACACAATACACTAAATCAAATTTGTAATCAAGATTCTAAGGGAAATGATGGAAATTATGCAATTCCAACAGACGTGATATAAGAATACCAACTTGCATGATTACTTGTATTTTGATTTGATGTGTAGTTTGTTGATGCTAAAACTGGGCAAAGAAAACCCGTGACTATATCTTTTGATGATGGGATTCTACCAAATACATCCATGTCTGATCTTGCAAAGCTCAAGCCTGCTTTTAAGAAGGGTGGCAGCACCACTGCAGGTAGGGTGCTTACTTTTAGGATTCCTTTTTAGCTTGTTAGTGGGAAGTATTTGGACACACTGATGTAGCCAAAGATATTACTAGGACTGTTTCTTTCTTTTAGGCCTACTGGTCACATGTATTTGATGCCTGCCAGGGAATTCAAGCCAAGAAGTTACTAATGGAGCTGATGCAGTACTACTTATGAAGAGGACTTTCGCAATGCAGAAAGGCTTGCCCATTCTTGGAGTTTTTAGGTATGAAGCTTCTGGTTAATTCTTTGTAATGGTACTTATATTTTTATTACCTAAACTTTCATTTTAACTGTATGCAAGATTTTTGTAGCTGTTGGATGTGATCCAGCTGTAGCAATCCCAGCAGCAGTCAAAGCAACTAGACTACAAATTGGAGATATTGATATTTTTGAAATAAATGAGGTATTATAGCTGATCCACATTAACCAATGTCCAATGCTGGTGTTCTTATCCAATTCAGTTAGAAGCCATGCAAAACACAAGGAAATGCCTGAAATAATGTAAACTCATTAGCTCGTAAAAGGATTAAAATTGTGGTGCAAATACTCCATAGCTTGACCTACAAAACTGATTCATTTGTTCTTGAAGCTATTTGTGGTTATTTTCACTATTGGTTATTTGTTTAGTGATTTCTAGTGTCTTCTTTGTGGGAATATTCCATCTCATATTTGAACACTTTTCCTTAACTCTCTTCATTAATAAAATAGTTATCACTTGGAAATTTGTGAAACTATCCACCTCCATGATCATCTTGATGATCAAAACTCCTTCAATTCATTATTTTAGTTGGGATAGGACTATTATTTGTATTTTGGATGTATCACTTTGAAAACAAGTTTAGAAAAATTTCTAGTTTTCTTAATTCCTTTAAGTTGAACCTTGTAATTAAGGAACATGTATGGGTTTGGTAATTTTATTATCTGGCAGTTGTCATCTAATTTGAAGAACCGCAATATTGTTCTTGATTGTTTTTTCTGTCAGAGCTATCTAAGTGCAATTTCACTTTTGTTGGCAATGCTTGGTAATAAATTAAGGAGTAAAGAGAGATTTTGCTAATTGGCTGCTATTCTTACCTAGCTGAAATTTAAAGGTAACAAAAATATGTAAGTGTTAAAATGTGGATTCTTTGCATGCGTAGTGAATCAAATATGTAACTAATGTAATTTTCTTGTTCTCTTTTTGATGGCCAATCATTAGTGGACCTTGGCATTTTCAATGATATAAGGGTCTTTCTCTTAGAGATCAAA
>LPNX010931335.1:172152-204000 GCA_001517045.1 Pseudotsuga menziesii | reverse complement strand
TATATATATATAAGAGAAAAGTAGGTTGAATGGGCAAGCTAAAGAAAAGCTAAGGAGCAAAGAACTGATTGCGTATATAACTAATATATAGGAAAGATATGGTAATAGATCTTCCCAGGTAATCAGCTATCACATTGTATGGGGACATGTGATCTGCTGCATCCTATCTGAGCGTGTCTTTCTCATGCATGTGGGATACTTGAACCTCTGTTTATATGCAACATACTTGAAATGCAATTCAAGTCTATAAAGATATTTGTTGTTAAAAAGGAATCCTACATCACTGGTCCTATATATTCAATATGAGTATAGAAAATTTGTTAGAAAGAAAGTGAAAAATGAGTACCACATTTGATTATAACCATGGATATATTACTAGAATATTATTGCAGGAATTAACCCAGGTAGGAATTTCTACCAACCAAAGTGAGAGAGACTTTCTGCTCGTTTTCTTTGAAGGGAATTCAACTCAGGGATTCTTCCTTCATTCAATTAGAAAAGCTTTCAGTTTAGGGCATAGTTTGAGAACTTAGATGACTTACAATATAGCTAGGAATAAGTGAATGATAAGACCTCTTTCATGTCCAACAAAATATTTGCATCTTTATCATTAGTAGTATACTGTGCTTTGTATAGACTAAGACACTGAATATTGCAGTGAAATGCATAGGCTGTTGTCTATGGCTCTGTTTGTCTTATGTTGATTACTGTGGGTAGCAAGCATGCTACTAGTTCTAAGTTAAATGAGGATGTTTTTATTTTTTATTTTTCATGACCATAGCCAGATCAGTCCAAAATCCTACTTAGAATTCATACACCATTTATTGTCTAAGCCTGCCATGATTAGCACATAATACCCTTTGCATATTGCAATGCTAAGTCACTAACAATGGATGTAACTCTTCTTTTAGAGATTTCCTTTAACTAAGGCAATGCTACTCACCATTATCATTTATGTACACATTTATGCATGTCGTTGTTTCCTTGCTGAATTCCTCTTTAGATCATGAACCCATTCCTATGTGACTCCTACTAGCATTGTTCATATTTTTAACATTATTGATTGAGACTTAAAAGCATAACAACAGATGAAAGATAAGCAGAGTACTAGATATATAACAACAACTGTGTGCTGGAAGCTGTTATGATAAAGGTCTATAATATGAAACATGGTGTTTTTCTCTAACAAGATCTTACATCTTCATGTTTAGTGTACAATCCAAAACTTATATAAGGTTACTTTCTTATGAATCTGTTTTTCGGTGCACAAAATGAGAAATACCTCTATTTGGAAATTTTAGGTTGCCTTGTCAATTTAAGTATTTTAGATTCTTTGTTTTTGGCATGTCAAGGGACCTTTTATTACCCAGTTATATCTTTTATTGGAACAAGTGCTGGATTACAGCTTGCGTGGTGCATTTATTAATATGCAATTAGAACTTTTCTTGAGATTTGCTTGTAAAATGACATTTATGTGTTTTCTGTATTAGGCATTTGCCTCCCAGTATGTATACTGTTGTCAAAAATTGGAGCTGGATCTAGAAAAGGTCAATGCAAATGGTGGAGCTATTTCCCTTGGTCACCCACTTGGAGAAACATGTATATCAAGTCTGCACATTTTCAATAGTAGTAGTGAAAATTTGAATTCTATATCCTAGGGATGCTGCATATAGAGTCTTAGTAATGTTTTAGATTCAATGAAATGAAAGAAGATATTTAACATGACTTTATTGCTCAGTATGAAAGTGAGAAACAATAGAAAGTTGAGTTTAAATTTTTGACATTCTTATAATGTTCCCCTCTGTGTTCAATTTTATTAGCAAGGAAAACATAATATGTGTTCAAATTCTTCTAACTTCTAGTCCAACCATAGACATCAGAAAATATTCGTTTGGTTTTTCATTGTGTTCCATTTGAAGAATGTCTTCAATAATCATAAACATGTACTGCTGGCGCAAGTTTTCCATTAAGTTATTTCAATAAATTTATATAATATGTCTTTAAGCCATTTAATATTGAAGGAATTTAGGATCTCAGTTACATGTGAGGAATTTGGATTGCATGACCCATCTATTTTTTTTTGAAATTGCAGTTCCTCATACTAATTAGAGGAAATTTCAACTCAAAATGGGCCTTTTAACTTTAACTCAAATTCCATGTCATCATGTGTTAGCCAATGAAATTGATTTAAATTTGAAATACTGTATAGGTCTTAAACACTTTTAATATAAATTTGGGGATAGGTATCATAAAGAAAACTACTTTTTTTGTTTGTATTTTCGACATATCTCCCCATTTTTTTACTCAAATTTCTATCGGGATAGCTCGTTGGATGTGGAATTAAATTCCACATCCAACGAGTACCCACTCAGCATACTTTTGATGGACCCCACTACCCGAAAAACAAGAAATACCTGAAAAAACATGATGATGACATGAAATACCTGAAAAAACGTGATGATGACATCATCATCACATTTTTTTCCAGATATTTCTTGTTTTGGGGTAGCAGGGTCCATCAAAAGTATGCCAAGTGGGTACTCGTTGGATGTGGAATTTAATTCCACATCCAACGAGCTATCCCGATCGAAATTTGAGTAAAAACATGAGGCGATATGTCAAAAATACAAACAAAAAAATAGTTTTTTCTTTTCTTCCTCCAAAATTAATAAATATTATTTTATTATTTTAACTATTATTTTACTAATTTTTTTTAGGAGGCCCAATTTGAGGTGAAATTTCCTCTAATAAGTTCATGGGTTTAAATTGGTGGCCTTCAAATCAGGACATAAAATGTATGCTACTTGTCAAAAGAATTCTAATCTCATATGCATTAAGAATAGTAGAAACCATGCCTCTTTCTCCAACATTCAACCATTGTAACATCAATTTTATCAGCTCCCAGATGGATGAATGCCATTTGTATGTAATGCACATTCATCTGTTTAGCTCAAGAGTCTTTCTTATATTATGATCTTTCCTTGATAATTTATTTTGTAATGCAGTGGTTTATAAGCGATGCCCCATATTAAAAATCAATCCATGCAAAATTAATGAAATACCTGATTATAAAGGCAAAAATTGCAGCTTGCAAGGAACTTTGAGTAGGGTAGGTGCAAACTTTAAGGCATTAAGTTATTAACTGTTTTCTTAGTGAAATAAAATTAAAAATATTCACACTGCAATTTCCTTTCTTGCCTGGATTTCCTCCCCATATGGGAGAGATAGGCCACCCTCCTATGTTCTTCTCTAGATCCAGCCTTGTGACTATAGAGATTAGGTTGTCTGCTTGGAGATCCTACTCAGTTTCTCAGCATCCTTGGGGCTCTCTATTGTTGGATTGTATGCTTTGGGATGGTTCCTCTATATGGCTTGCACAACAGAAAATATTAGAATATGTAACCATGCTTTGTGATTGAAAGAATATTTTTATGGTGATTCAAGATGTCTTGTAACAAATTGTTATTTGTGACAGCTTTTAGATGGTATTTTTGAGTAGTTTTATTTCATTCCTCCTTGACTACATCATTTTGGGACAATGTACATGTCTTGCATTGCATTGAAGTCAGGATGGATTCCTTGGATTGCTATTACCAATAGCTTTCTCTTCTTACACAAGCCAGGGAGCTTGTCTCTCCTGTATTCCATTCATAAGCCTGTGGGGGCGAGCTCAGCGAAGGCTAGCGTACTGACTTCCTTTACTGGTTGGCTGTAAATCCCAAGGATTACTTGCTTCTATTTTGACCATTTTAGGGAAGATGGGTGATGTTGAGCATGGAATAACTCAAATTTTTCATCGAACAACTACAACTATCAAGATATTATATTGGTGTCATATTTTGTTATGTAGTATATAGGTACTTGGAATTTTATATTGCTGTAGAAATTCGTAGTTAGAATAGTGATGCAAGCCACATTGGACCATTCTATGTATAAGTTTTTATTTAGACTTACATAAATCAATATAGACTCTAGAGTGAGTTATGCATTCTTGAATAACAAAAAATGGCTTCTTGTTTCAGTCTATGTCTGTCATTCATTCTCTCGTCATTGCTGCCAAACAACTTCAGTAGCTTGATTGTGTTGATGAGGATAAATTTGTGTCACATGATCCCTGGCACGACGCGAGGGCATTAGGAAAGAGTTCAATCACATTTATTGTAACAATAATTGTAGCAGCCTCATCTTTTGTTACTAGTGAGCATGCCATCAGACTTTTATCAACACTTAACAATGATGCAACAGTCTAGGGAGATAAACAAAATCTTTTTATTTGTGTTGACCGGTTTCCTGAGGTATAATGTGTTCATAAAATTGTTGGTCTTTGGGATTCTTTGGATTCTTTTTATGCAGCCATAAAATCTAATTCACAATACTTTATTTTTACAGGTTGATAAGTGCAACTGAGCAGAAATTAGACTCACTTCTTCCTCCCTATCAAAAGCAAAAATTAGACTCACTTCTTCCTTCATTTTTTTTAAGAGTTCTTAAGGAAAGGGTGAACCCTCTCTCCCTTATTATTCTTTTTAGTCATTGATGGTTTAAGCATAATGTTGGTTGCTACCAGAAAACCAGGGAGACTTTCAGGCTTTAAAATTTCTTTTATCCCACATATAACTCGCTTTTTGTGGATGATGTTGTCTTTTTTTATAAAGGGGATATTGAGGAGTGGAACTCTTTTTAAGCGGTCATTTTCTATTTCTATTCAGCTTTAGGAATGGAGGTGATCTCTAAGAATTCAAGTTCAGAAAAGTTAATTTCCCATTTAGCTCTTCTCTTTCCTTGTAAAGTGGTAGAGCAGGATTCTTGTATGAAATACCTGGGATATATGCTCAAGCCTAGTAGTTACTCCTTCGAAGATTTGTTATGGATGGTTAGAAAAGTAGAAAAAGAATTGGGAACTAACCTTTAAATTTCTCTCTGTTGGAAGGAGGATTACCTTAATTAGGCCAGTCTCGGTACCAATTCATGTTTATTGGTTTTTGTTGGCTTTAGTGCTCCAGTCCATATTGAGGGTGTTAAGACATAAAATCTGTAACTTCTTATGGGTAGGAACTTACAAAGGAGGTAAAAATCATTTGGTAAGTTGGCTTAGACTCTCTCAGTCGAAAGCTATGGGGGTGTGACATTAAAAATCCCAATTGGTTTAATAAGGCCCTTTGTTTGAAGAACTGTTGGAGTGTTTTATTTGGTGATGGTATGTGGCATGAAGTGATTAGGTTAAAGTATTTAAAAAGAACTTAGTTTTAATCTCAAAGAGTAGCATTGCACTACAGCCAACCTAAAGGATTAGACAGCACAAGCTTTCCTAGCTCAGAAAGATCTTGAAGATCCAATAGGAAAGGGCCATGTATTTAAGATATGTTTTCAATGGTCTCTTCTTTATTTTACACACAATTCTGCAACC
This sequence comes from Pseudotsuga menziesii, assembly GCA_001517045.1. Taxonomy (NCBI): domain Eukaryota; kingdom Viridiplantae; phylum Streptophyta; class Pinopsida; order Pinales; family Pinaceae; genus Pseudotsuga; species Pseudotsuga menziesii. Next base: position 198,593 of record LPNX010931335.1, on the reverse strand, counting down.
CTTCTTTAATCAAGTGATCTTGATTAAATTATGTAAAAAAATTTGCACCATTAACTGTAAGTACATCCCAACTTTCTTTAAATTGTATTTTTTGAAAGAACTTTTTAAATTCAAAGAGAAGCATTAGAACTGGTTGGAAAGGTTGGGAAGCAAAAGCTCACCCAAACCTGGAGGGGCAAACCACTTAACATGATCACTTCCATTTTATTAAGCTGCATTAGAATTGGCTGAAAAGGTTGGGTAGCACAAGCTCACCCGGCCCTGGGGGGGAAAACCACTAAACATGAGCACTTTCATTTGAATAAGCTGTAACAACCAATAGGTGCTCTTCCATCAAAATCCATAAGAACGTGCACATAGCCTAACATGCCGCCATCTTCACCACTGGAACACAACATTCTGTCGGTGACAACTTTAAAATAATTTATTTGTAATTAAAAACATGTTGTCAAAAATGAGTTTAGTTTATTCTAACATATTATTAAGTGCCAAAAAGCCCAAATGCAAAATATTTATTAAAAAAAAAGGTTTCAGTAAAAATGGTTGTGCATGGCATTCTTTAAGTTTAAAGTGTCTTCTGAACAACTTTTTTGTTTTGTGCTACATAGTGCTTATTTGGGTGCCTTGCAAATATTTATTCTGAGATAAGTTTGTCAAGACAGTTTATGCATTGTCATGAATTTAGGACCCTTGAATTCCTTTATAGAAACTATACTCAGTACTCCTAGGTATTATATGTGAAATTTGCCAATTCAAAAGTAAGGTAAAAGCAATTTCGAACCTTGGCAGTCTATGATGAAGAATCTCTTGGTCTATTCTTTTTACTTCTTTCTAAAGGTTTATCTACTTATAAATATTAAAAACACTTTATTTTGGAGTTTTTGCAGCTGGTACTAGTTTTTCAAAGCATCTATTTTCTACATAATTTGTGGTTGTTTTTTTTGCACTGTAATGGTATTATTTTCATTCTATCCCTGTTGTGTTAGATTTTTAACATTAAGCTAGCATACCATTAGGATCTTTAACTGAGAGAGAAACAAGCACAACAATCAAACAAAAGAGACAATGAACACAGTGTTTTTCCTCAGGGAAACCATAAATGGAGAAAACCCCACAACTTCCTCAGAGATAGAATCAGCACCAAAAGTGAAATCCAAAAATAGTAAGATGATCTCCCGACAGCAGTAACCTCTTTCTTCCTTGCCCTAGTGTCTTTCTCTTCCTCAGCTATGCGCTACAACCGAGTGTGTGATAAATAGAGAGACTAGCTCTCTATTTATACTAATTCTCGACTTGACTAAACCCAACTAGGGTCGACTTCACTAGGTGAGTCCAATAACCCTAGTGCCCCGGAACTGCGAGGACTTTAACCCTTAGACAATAGGAGGGTTACCCACCTTGACTTGACATGACTTGTTTACATTATAGAAACTCCCGATAGGAACCTCGGGGCATGACATGAGTCAAGTACATTAAAAATACATCCCAGAATAAAATCGGGTTACAATACATAAGAAATACAAGTGAATACATTCCGAAGTTACAATTACATCAACACTCCCTCTTAACTAGGAAGGTATTCTCTCGACACAATTTACCAGCACAAGTCTTCTTCTCTGTATCATCTGGATCATCTTCGAGTCTTTGTCATATTCACCTTCAAGTCATCTCTATCTTCAAGTCACCTTCATCTTCAAGTCATCTTCACCTGGATTTGGATCATCACTCGATCTAGATCATCATCACTATATTTGGACCATCCCTCGATCTGGATCATCTCTTGAGCATCATCTCTGGATCTGGATCATCCCTCGATCTGGATCATCTTTGCTAGATCATCATCACTGGATCTTCATGAGTGATATCTCATGATTCTTCTCATCATAGGAAGTTCTACAGAGCCAACCCTTTTTCATGCTGGTTATAGGCCTAGCCTTCATGTAGGTCTTCTTCTAGCACTTATATCTGACCCTAAGTCAGAATGGCTCACCCAGCACTTACATATGATCATGTAGGAACCAATCCTATAATCATATCAGAAAGGAACACTCACATCTGACCATGTGGGAACACCTCCCACAACCTTGTCAGAAAGGCCCAGCACTCACATCTGTCAACCAATGTCGGAAAGGCTTCTGCACTTACACTCAGCCATGCGAGGAACCAATCCTCCATGCCAAAAGGCTCTGCACTTACATCTGACATCCAATGTCAGAAGGGCTCAACACTTATATTCGACCATGCAAGGAACCAATCCTTCATGCCGAAAGGGCTCTGCACTTACATCTGACAACCAATGTCAGAAGAGCGTGCACTCACATCTGATCTCATAGGAACCAATCCTACAGTCATATCAAAATGGAGCCCAGTCCCAGACTGAGCTTCCTAGTAACTGACCAGGTGCCTCCATTCCAAGAATGGCATTCAACGCTTATTTTTGATCATGTAGGAACCAATCCTACAGTCACATCAGAATGGCTCAGCACTCACATCTGACATGGAAGGAACCAATCCTCTCACCATGACAGAATGGCTCAGCCCTTACATCTGACCATGGAAGGAACCAATCCTCTCACCATGTCAGAATGGCTCTAGGTCTCATCATTTCCCTTTGGAGGAAACCTCGATCTAGAGAACACCAAGCTTCTCCCTGAAGTACTTGAACTTCACCCTAGCCAATGGATTTGTCAACACATCAGCTATATGTTCCTCTGTCACAACATATTAGAGTTTCACTGCTCCCCTCTGCACCATATCCTTGATATAGTTATACTTGATCTCGATATGCTTCGACTTGTCATGGAACACTGGATTCTCTGACAACTTTATGCAACTCTGGTTGTCACAATGTATACAAGTAGCATCCATCTGGAGATCAAATAAATCAGATAGTAGCTTCCGCAGCCATACTGCCTCACAACTAGCTGAACAAACTGCGACATACTCTGCTTCACCTGTACTCAGTGCCACATAGGATTGCTTCCTGCTAAACCAAGAGATCACACCTGATCCCATATTGAAGCAACACCCTGAAGTGCTCTTCCTATCGATGGCACTGCCTGCCCAATCTGAATCAACATAACCCTCCAAGTTAATCTTCTTATTCGCCTCATACTTGAGCCCATAATCAATTATACCCTTCAGGTACCTCAGAATATGCTTTGCAGCAATCAAGTGAACATGTCTCAGATCTATCAGGAGCTGGCTCAAGGTGTTCACAGCAAAGCAAATATCTGGTCTCGTGTTCGTCAAGTACATTAAGGACCCAATCATCTGACGATACATCGTAGCATCAACCGCCTCTGATGAAGCATCACTCAATAGCTTCAGGTTTGATGCCATAGGTGTGGTCAGGGCCTTGCAGTCCATCATCCCAAACCTCTTCAGGATCTCTACTGCATACTTCCCTTGTCCGAGGGAGATTCCATCTGCATTCTACCACACCTCCATGCCTAGAAAATAATGCATCATACCCAAGTCCTTTATTTCGAACTCGGCAGCAAGCTTTCTCTTCGTATCAGCAATCAACCCATCCATACCTGTTACAAACAGATCATCTAATGACTAAGTGAAATATGACTAACTATAAGATAGTGGAAATTAGCTACTATTAGTCGCCAACTCAAAAATAGTCGTTTATAGCTTGGTTTTAGTCATTTTTTTAGTCATTAATTTCTCATTTTCTTCATTTCAAATGATCATTTTGATGTACATTAAACATTAACTTGAAGTCTCCCGGATGCGGGTGACAGATCTGGCGACCGATGACAAGCCACTCCTTGGCTTTTGCACCTGCCACGTGGCGAGCATCATGAGTCCAACCTGTCTATCAACCTTGACATCATGAGGCCCTAGAACCTTCGACGTCCATCGCGCGTGGGAGAAGCTCTGCATGTCACTTTGGCACCTGCGATGTGGGTTGGTGACGACCCTGTATTCCTCCCAGCTTTCATAGCTCTGCAGAGAAATTCAATGCGCGCATGTACCATGGCAGGTCTGAAGGAGGATATGAGTGCCATGTCGAACTATTTCGAAATTTTGGTTAGGTTCAGCTCAGCTCTGAGAATTTCTAGACTGTCTGTGTGTCTGAAAGTTTGACCTGTATTTGGTTAGTTTTTATCAGCATTCCTCAGGCTGTTAAATTCAGGAAGGTGAGGTTCATCCTGGTTATCATGTCGCATCAAAGAGGAACGCCGAGACGGGTAAGCTCGGGCAGAGGTAAAGCCCAGCGTGGTTGTATCTTACTAGTCTTGGTTGACTATGAACCCCACATCTCTTCTCGGGTTTGCATACTCGTGGAAGCCTGGGAGGGGAGAGTCCTAAACCAGAAGTTTGCGATAGGTGAGGAAGGAAGCCAGATAAACCATTACTGGGTCATGAAAAACATGTTATGCAATTTAGTCGAGGACATGCTCAACAACTGGTTCGATGCCTGTGACTCCATCCTTGCCATGAACACTAGAATTCCTGAGATTGACTCTCAGCTCACGGCCATGGATAACTCGTTCATCTGGAAGGGTACTGAAAGCATCTTAGGGCATGGTGGTTTGAGTGGAGGTGGCCGTGATAAGGGAGGAGGCAGCAGTGGAAGTGCGACTGGTAGTATGGCTCTTGTTAGTCATGGGAGAGGTGGCGGTGGGAGTGCGACAGGTTGCACAACTGCGGCTCCAAAAGCTCTGCCTTTCCCCATCCCTTCGATGGAGGAGCCTCTCTTCAAGCGCCTGAAGGAAATGACCAGCCAGATGCCTGAACAGCAACAACAACTGTCTCAACCAACTCCGAAAGCCACTACCAACTCTTCCAGCCCTTCGCAGGAAGAATGATGGGCTTGCCCCATCATTGAAGAAATTCCATCGGCCTGATGTTTGAGCCTCCCATCAGCAGAAAAGACCCTTCATCCCAGGTTTTGTTTGTGCAAAACGTGTCAAGCCTATCTATGGTTGTTTTTAAATTTGAACTCTGTATCTATGTCTATGATCTATGATCTATGTCTGTGTCTATGTCTGCGTCTATGTCTGCAAACTATGTTTATGTCTATGTCTATGTCTTTGTCAGCTTTAAATTTGAATCCTGTAACTATGTCTCAGTCTCAGTTCTCAGCAAGTTCTTTAGTCATGAACGTTCTCGTCGTTGGTTTTCATAGACGACCATCAATTTTTGAGAGGCTTGGGGGTAGCTTCACCTCCTAAGACCTCCTTTGGCCAAGATGACTTTTGTATATTTTGCCTCTGTATTTTAATTGATCTGTGCAGCTTAAAAAAAAAACATTAACTAGAAACTAGAAACATTCTCCACATAGCAAGGCAAACTAGAAATTCGAATTTCTCAATGGCTCTATGTGTTTTAAGAGTTCAATTTCAGTGTCGTAATTAATCCAATGGCTCTATGTGTTTCAAGAGCTCAATTTCAATGTGGTCATTAATCCAAACCAACATAATGTTGGGTTATGTGAAGTAGAGAATTGAGAAAAAAACCTAAAGGTTTCACACTCGTAGTAATGACAAATGAGGGTTTCACACTTGTAGTAAAGACAAATGAGTTTGGTGACATTGTAAATGACCAAGTTGGCACGAAGGAATAATTATATATCAGAAGATATAGTTGGTGACAAAAGGGTATCTCCTTTTAAGTTCATTGAAGGATTTGTAAAGCTCATGACGACATTTCAAGTAGACATTAAAGTGACGAGAAGATAAACAAAGGGTTACATATAGCTTTTAAAAAGTGTAATATTTATGAATTGAATTCATTTGTCTCCTAAAACCACTTTTAAAGTGGTGGTTAATTTTTTTATTACACCTATATCACCGACATAAATTTATATGTCACGTGGGTTGTAGTTAAGTTTGTATATAAATCGGCGTAATAAGGATAACTAAGTTTATATATAAGTCAAATATCATAAATATATTTTATATAAGTATTGCGAAATATGCAATGTTATTGTAGCTGGAACAATAAGATATCAAGATTTATGTGGGTCCAGAAATCAACGTAGCTTATATAATTTTAATTGATGTTTGCTATGAGTATATTAGTTTAACTGAAAATTTTCATATATATTTTTAGTAGATGTAGAGTTATTTATATTTTGGAGTGTTTCTAAACTCTGTTTTTGAATCTATATATTTAATATTTTTGAATATATTTTGACATTTAAATTATGCAATTTTTATATTTAAAATATATAATTTTAATATTTTTACAAATTTTCAACCAAATTATAAACAAAACAAAAATATTTAGATGACATCTTTATTTAAAGATAGACTAAAACTTGGAAAAGATTAGAATAATGCTTAACTTATACATTCTTGCTTGTAAACTTATTATTCTTCATATTACTATTAATATTTACTTATTAAATAATAATAAGATGATATTTAAGATTGTTTAATTAAAATATAATTTAAATGTAATGTTTAAACTTAATTTATAATAAATTAGTTTTCATTATGTTAAGGTGTGGGTTTTAATTACAAGGTGACTCTAGTTCAATATCTTTAGGGGATTTCAAGTTCAATATCCTTAGGATATTTAACAAAGATGAGGGTTTAGATACCCGTGAGTTGTGGCTAATGAATTAGTTTAATAGACTTTATTGATATTAGGATAAAATAAAGGAGATATCATCGTTTATTACTAATAATAATATTATTATTTATTAATTATATTGAAATTAATAGTATTGCTAATAAAATTAGTATCATTGATCTTCGGATGTAAACTAGTTGGTAAGTTGGTGATAGGGTGCACTATTAAGGAAATGTTTATAACATTGTTAATTATACAGTTTGTAGATGTTATATTAAATGGATTCTACTCGTTGAAAGGTCATATACTAGCACAACCACAAGTAAAGTGACCAGTGAATGCCAATAGACATAACCAACCACTTATTTTTGTGAAGATAGCTCGATTTTAAACAAAGGTTAAAATATATAATTTTATATCCACTAACACACCCACAAGTCAAGTGGCCACATAGATAGGTGTGGCTAGCCTGTCACGTCCCCACCCTTCTACCGGAGAGGGAACACGACTATGCTGCTATCAATCTGGGAAACTAGCCCCATGAACATGATAATTTTACATGATGTAGAAAATTATATTGTGCCATCGGCTAGCACGATGACCATCGGCATTGATTTTAATTGCTGAAAAGTAGAAGATTAAATCCATGGCAGGGCCTTTTCCTTGAGCTCCACATCATGATTTATTAACACTATTTACATCATTTATAATTTAATGCAATTGGGGTTGAAACCTGGGTATTACATAGCCACTTAGTTTTGTAAAGGTGGGTGGTTATTTTAAACAAATACTAAACATTAAACTAATTACTAGATCCTTATAAATATCAATTTAAAGTATATCATAAATATTAAACAAAAAAAAAACATAAAACAAATACTATTTAATAAATAATAAACAAAAACCAAAAACTAATACAAAGTATAAAACTTTGGTGAATTATAGATTTATAAATAATTTAATAGTTAATTATTAAGAGAAGCTTATTTAAATCTTAATTAAGATGCATTTAAGCATAACAAGATATGATGACCATGAAATGAATTTTCATTGTACACCTTTACACTCTAGTTAATCTTGTCGATCCACTCAAAGAAGTCCAAAATATAAGATAATATCTAAACACATATTTGTGTAAAAATATGAGATAATTTCTAAACACCTATCGGTGTAATTATTCATACCAGATTGTTAGAGTTAATATAAGAAGAAAAACAAATGCTATTTAGTATAATTTTTTTTTAAAATCTTAATCAAGATGCATTTAACCATAACAAGGTAGGATGTCAAAAAAATGAATCCCTGATGTACACTTGTTACACTTGGGTTAATCTTGTTGATCCACTCAAACAAGTCCAAAATCTGAAATAATATTTAAATGCATATCCACATAATTATCAACTATATATATATATATTTAAAAGTTTTATTTTAATTAAATTTAATTGAAATACTTCTATTAAAAAGTATTATTATAGTCACCCACATTTAATTTCAATAAATGTATTATATTTAAAATTTACATAAAAATTATATATATATTAATTTAAATTTTTTATTTTAATTAAATTCAATTGAAATAATTCTAACAAAGTATCATTATACTCACCCACATTCAATTTCAATAAGTGTATTATATTTGGAATTTACATCGAAAACTAATCCAATCAGCCCTCTAAAATTAATAATTAAGTTTAATAAATTATAATTTATATGTATACATATTTTTGGTATGTAGACCCAGTTGTGATAGAGTATACATTGCTGTTAGGCTTAAGCCATTCCTGAACTCTCGCATATCTTTGGAACAGTATGGTTTTCTTAAAAACCGTCAGATTGTTGAACCTATCAGCATCGTTTAGGAGACTCTCCGTACTGTAAAAACCAAGAATACTAGTGCTCTTATCCTCAAATTGGATTTGATTAAGGCTTTTGATCAGGTGAATTGGTCCTACATCCAACTCATTTTGATCCAGATTGGGGTACCCCTCCTGGGTATTAATTGGATCATGGGATGCCTTACTTCTGCTAATTTTGCTGTCCTTATAAATGGTACCCCCTCAAATTTCTTTTCAGCTTCACGTGGCATTAGACAAGGCTGCCCTTTATCTCCTTTGCTCTTCGTCCTTGTCATTGAAGGGCTCAGCCTCTTAATCTTTGATGCTAGGGATCATGGCCTCATTAGAGGTATTAAGGTCTCTTCTTCACTTTCCCTTACACATCTCCTATTTGTGGATGATGTGATCCTACTGGGTACAGGCACCATACAAGAGTGGATTGCCTTTGATGTTATTCTTAGTACTTTTTGTAAGGCCTCAGAGATGTGCATTAGTCTGGACAAATCATGCTTTCTTCACAGTAATATGGATGCAGAAATTCTCTCTAACATTGCCCAGGTCTTGCCATATAATATGGAGCCTATTGCCTCTAGTTTTAAGTATCTTGGTTATTTTATCAAACCTTTGGGATATAGGGTCAGTGTCTGGAATTGGCTGATTCAGAAATATGAGAACAAGATTTGCCACTGGACACACAAGTTGCTCTCTCTCGGTGGCCGTCTGATTCTTGTACAAGCTGTGCTTACTAGCATCCTTGTATATTGGCTGGGCTTAGCCCCCATTCCAATATCTGTTTTGCACAAGCTAAGGAACATTACTTTTGCCTTTCTGTGGGGCTCCTCTGTCAACAACCACGGGTATCATCTAGTGAATTGGCAGCGCCTCTCCTGGCCGAAAGAGAATGGGGGATGGGGTATAAAGAACCTGCACTGGTTTAGTATTGCATTGAGACTTAAGAATTTTTGGATGTTCCTTATTAACAATGGTTTATGGCATTGGGTCCTCATTAGCAAGTATATGAAGAATCTCTCTGTGAAGGCATGGCTCAAAGGTAAAAAATTCAGCACTCGTGGGGTCTTTATTTTTTGGAAGGGATTCTTAGAAACTCTTCCTTGGCTGGGTATAAGTCTTGCCTGGCAGGTGGGAAATGGGCATGATGTTATTATTGGCATAGATCCGATCATTGGGGTCCCCAGAGCATTTTTAGAAGACTTGGATATCACTTCCCTCTTGCAGGCCCATAACACCATACTTGGTACTCACCATTATTGGTACTTGGTTGAGGATCTATGTGTTGCTAGTGATTGGAAAGTTGTTTAGGATTCTTTCACGAGGGGTTTGGAACTCAGTGGAATCCAAATCACTTCTCAGCCTGATGCACTGACTTGGGCATACAATAAGCATGATGGTACAATCTCTGCAGATTTGGTTTATGATAGTATTTTCAATTCTTTTTCTCCTCCGACTGGCAGCAGGTTACTTACTTACATTTGGTCTGGCTCACTACCCAGAAAAATTGGATGTTTTGTCTTGCTGGTTTTGAGGGACAAAATACTTACATGGGATAACCTCCAGAAATGTGGTTGGATTGGTCCGGGTATATGTGCTCTTTGCAATGCTGATGAGGAAACGATTCAGCATATTTTTTCACACTGTGCTGTTTGGAAAGACGTCCTTTCTCTCTTATGTGATCAGTACCATATTACTTCATCATTCCAATATGATAATCTTGGTATGTTTTGGGAAAATTGGATTGGTAATTTCTCCAAACACTCAGTATGCTTCTATATTCCTTTTCACACCATGTGAACCATTTGGAAAGCTCGGAACTTACTTATTTTTGAGGGGAAAAAATTGTATGTCCTGGGCTTATTACAACAAATCACTTACTCCATTCAATTGTATTGTCCTCCAGCAATGAAGGTAAAAAAGATAAGATTGATTGGTCCAGGTCCTATCCTGGTCTTTCCCTATGGATATTTTGATGGGGCTGTTGCAAATCATGTGGGTGGAGTTGGATACTGCTTGCACCTGAATGAGTCACACTCCTTTGAGTTCGAGCTGGGGGTGGGTAATAGCACCAACACAAAAGCAGAATTGGTTGGCCTATGGGCTCTTCTACTTTCTTCCCAAATGATGGGGATTCCCTCACTCCATGTTTTTGGTGACTCATCTGTCATCATAAATTGGGCAAAGGGACACACTGCTCTTTCCCCTCCAGAACTCTTTCATTCGTGTAGGGAAACTAGAAAGCTTTGTACATGCTTTCTAGAGTTGTCATTCAGCCATATCTACTGTGAACACAATCAACATGCAGACCACCTCTCTAAAACTGCTCTTTCATTGGCTCTCGGTTTCGGCTATTTTTCTGAATATTTTGATGGCCATTTGGTCACTCATGATAGTTTCCAGCTCTTTTGAGCCTTGTGCGGGAGCTTAATCCCTTATATATTGCACCTCTTTGATGTTTCTGGAGCAAGCTCCTTTAGATTCCTGCTCTGCACTCTTTGGTCCACGGTAGATATGGATTGGTGAGACTACTATTACTGATGGGAACTTTATTTCGGTTGATCTGCTATTGATCCCCCCCACTGTAACTTGTTGTGTGGTGACTTGTTCATGTATGAGCTGTTTGTAATCATGATGTAACCCATGTATTGGGATGGCACATTAGATGCCCTTTGATTCTTAATAGAATATCAAGGACATGCTTTTTTCTTCCTAGAAAAAAAAAGAGTATACATTTGATATCAGAGTACTACACATATCTAAATAAAATATAGCCTTTTAGGAAAAAATATACTTTTAATTTACTCTTTAGTAAGTCACGAATTCAAACCTAGATTTGCTACATAAATTAACTTAAATACTAAAAATATTTCAAATTTATTTTAATTTTATTAAATATATTTAAAGTTATCATTAATAGTAAAAGATGAGCATATGATCATTAGGTGTATGATATGGGCAAACATATTTAAACTTATCATTAATAGCAAATGGTCATTACATGATATTGGTGGTTTTGGTGATGTATAATATGGGTGAAAACTAATTAGTTTGTTCAGCAAGCTTTGTATAGTAGGTTATTAAATTTTAAACAACACAAAATCCAATAACTTGCTGCTGAGCAGCCGTTCCAGAAAGTAAATGTGGAAGGATTACATACATGAACATAGCTTTATTTTAAATTCGGTTTTGTAAATTTTTTTTAATGAGATTTATTATTTTAGGTGTAAATTGTTTTAATCATTTAATTTGAACAATTTTATCATATAACTAGTTTTATCATTTTATGATTATTGTAATTATTATATATATATATAATTTTTGAATCATTATTAAGCCTTAATTCTAAAGCATATAATATAATGATTATTGACTTGCCATAATCACTATAAGATTTACAAATGGAGCGAGTTTATAAGTGGACAAAATCGACTTTTTTTTGGAAGTCCTCTTTTTATCAAGGTAGAGCTTTACCTTGATTAACTCATTTTTTCCCATAATGATGATTTGGGTTGTCTTAAAATGTGTCAAAGTTTCCAATAATGAGGTTGAATTATGACTAGTGACAAAATTCTTTTTGAATTTGAGGGAGAATTCCCACATAATGTAAGGAGGTGATTATGTCCACTTATTAACTTCATTTGCAAATGCTCTCAAAAGTTAATATCAATACAATATCTTATATTATATCACATAAGTTGTGATTTAATAAATGGAAAAACTAAACCTTTTCACTACTAGAGAGGAAAACTCTACCTTCTTTCACATATTTTTGATATTCTTGCAATAGGTAATATTAAAATGGGACAAAAACCCCATGGTAAAGTTGTATGGTGGAAGTTCCCATAAATTATGTGGAACTATGACTTTTAGTGAAATTAATGTAGGATATTGTAGAGAATGTCGATAGCAAAGGGGGCTACTTCATTCACTTATTACCTTATGCCTTTCACTTAATCCTTTCACAAGATGTATGATATGTCAATGATAAGGTAATGGTTATTGTCCAAATACACATGGTGAGTTGGATAGACTCAATCTTTCACATAAGGTAAAGTTCCACCTTAAGAAATTCATATAAATTTTCAAATTTTTGTAATTCAACATTGTTGTTGGATTTTGCTCCCTCCTCCAAGGATCTTGACCTAGTATCAGTTCCTTCTGCTCGATGCAAAAAAGCCCAAGATATTGGCCTGACAAACCAAAGCTCATTTGACCCAATACATCTCTCTTGATGGGTAACTACAAGAACCACATTTCTGTAGTTGGGTGGGGGATTTTTGGTTCCTCGGTCCCTTACCAAGGCTCTCAACGAAGTCTGTGGGTGGATTATTTATGCTTACTATGAATAGTTAGACCGCGACTCAACTTCTCTTATGAAACTTATTATATCAACAATCTTTGTATAGCACAATCGCATTCAATTGATACAATGTGACTGATATACATCTATTCATTTATAATCAAACCTATAATCATCCATTCAATGCAACATTTATGCAAACAACTCAAACATATACAACATTCACACATATACATAGAATATAACGTGGAAACCTATTCGATAAAAAACCACAAAGGTGCTCTTAATCTGACAAGAGGAAATATATGCACTTTTCGTCTGCGCACCAAGATGCAAAATCTGTTCTATATCTTCTTCTCTATATTTTCAGACTCTTCCTTCCTCTCATGCTCTCTGATCTTCTCTCTGCTCTCTTCCTACTTAGTTTTACTAATGATCTGCACACAGCCTAGATCGACTCAACCTCTCCTACTCATCTGCACACTAAGCTGGAGATTCTTCAACTCATATGCACTTAGCAATACTAACAGAAAAAATATAAAACCAACAACTGAGAAGTTAACAATAGTGAACCTAATAGTCCAAAAGCTAACCCACATACAACTTGGGTTCCTTCTTTTATAGACTCACTATAGACTTATTACATACTCGTTTTTTGTCGCTTTCTCAGCCGACTTCCTATATCTAGCCAACAAACTGTCTTTCCTTTTCTATTAACACCTAACGGGAGGCACTAACGGCCTGACTTACAAATATACCTTCATACGTGTGGTTTCCGTAGACTCTGTCCGAACTCATACCCATGATCTTTAAGGCTTGCCACTTTCTAAGAGTTACACCTTAGTGTCATTTTTCAGCCATTATGGTACTTGCATGCCTTTTGATACTGTTATTCTGTTGCACCTTCACTTGTCACACTCCTTCCTTCTATTGTAGATTCCTCTTCTGGCATAGCTTCCTCTTCTGTTGCACATCTTCCTTCTTCTTCATTCCTTTCACTACTTCTATCGCAATTTCTTCTTCTTCTTCTTCTTCTTCTTTATCCCTTCTCCATACTTAGGCAAAATTCTAAGTGAATTCTACCTTCCTGTCCCTAGACCCAACAACTATCTTAAAAATGTGCTAAAACCTCTAGGAGAAAAGTTCTCTTTAGTGAAGAGGATCTATAATTTAAAAAAAAAAATCCAACTAGAATTGAAGAAAAAGTTACACACATACACATTACTTGTATTTGGGAATATATATATATATATATATATATATAATATATTCTCCAAATACAAGTAACATAAAAGAAAAACATATTCAAATAATAAATTTACTTAAATGTTATTTTTACAAATCAATAAAACCACCCAATTCTTTTTTGGAAAACTCCTCTTGCCACCACTTACTATAACTTGAATTTTTCATTTTAGGCTATGTAAATAACAAATTCTCACACATCATTACATTGCCTTATCCCGTGGAAATTATTTTAAAAAATAATTATTTCTAATTATAAACCGAATGGAAAATGCTTTTATCATATGCATATTACACTTACATACATAATGCCCATTTCATTTTCGCCCCCTTAAAAAATAATCATTTATCCAATCTTTTTTCGCTTTCTTCATGTTAATCTTAACCTACACCCTAAAGAAGATTCCACAAGGATCAACGATATACCAAAACTACAATTTCCAAAATTTGTAGAGCGTCAATCCTCACTGTAATAGAGTGGTCAAATTCATGGAGTCCCTTCAAACCTCTTGATGGGGATTCATTTAGAACTACCATCATCATGGGGGAATCTCAATATTCTTACCTTATTCTCTATCCTCCAAATGGATAGTTGATTCCTCAATTTGCACATCTAGATATACATTAATATCATTCTTTTTAATTGTTGTTTGTTAATGTTTTGCATTTTGATCATCTCCATCACCCAAGAATGGTTCTCACATCATTTCTAGCTTTCCCATTTTGATTTTGATATTTTCCCTTTTCTAGGATGTGCTTTCACTTAGGAACAAGAATCATGAATATGTTATCTTTGATTGTCGAATGGGGGTGTAGGTTGGATGGTTTATGAAATAACTTGCTATCTTCCTTACCGAAGTTTAAATCTTGACTGAGGTTAATGTTGGAAACCAAAATTTTCAAGTTCTAAAATTAATATTTTTAAAGGCTTTCTGGTCTTATACATGTGTGTGAGAGAGAGGAAAGAGAAAATGATAACCATATATATTTAGAAATATTTCCAGCATTCAAGTCTTACAACCAATAATTCAATCATTTTCATGCTCTAGATTGTTTAGCATGACAGATTTAGTTGTTCCCTCTACCATTGAAAGAAAGTGCCAACAAAGTTCTAATACTTATTTTGAACAACTAAGTTAGGAAAAAGTAATTGTTATTGTTAACCCAAAAAATCCCTTACTGAACTCTACATGGCCTACACCACCCAAGGACACCCATGACTGACCCTCGTAACACTCCATTAGATCCCCACACCCTCAAAAAGGCTTAAGAATGAAGAAAAGGGCTTAAAAACCCTAAAAGGAGCCTAAATAACTCTCCTAGGGGCTAAAGCCTCCAAAAAGGGGATAAAACCCCTCAAAGGAGCCTAAAACCCTAAAAGGATCTAAAGTTAGGGTGGAAGGGGCTAAAAGCCCAAAAAAGGGGCTAAAGCCCAGACCAAGGGCTTAAAACCCTAAAACCCAAAAATAAAGCTATAAAAGAAGGGTGGGGGGTCACTCTCAAACAACTCTTCTCTTGCATATTGTTATGCTTCCTGTGGATGCCTTGATACTCTTTACCTTTCAAGCCACCCACATCCCCCTCTCTTCCACTCATCTTCCCCATTGAGCCATAGTTCCTCCATTGCTGACTGAGAGAGAGAGGTGCTTCCTCCAGCTAAGGCATGGTGGCCCATTGCACCAAAGAAGAGGTATACTTATGTGTTTTGTTTCATTTCTAGCCAAGGCATGGTGGCCCATTGCACCAAAGAAGAGGTATACTTCTGTGTTTTGTTTCATTTATTTGCTTTTGTTTAACCCATAGTTTGTTTACAGGTTTTTTATATTCTTCTTGCAGGTTTATTTCTAAGCAGGTCACACCTATCGGGCCTGAACAGGGGATGAGGTCACTCTTTTAGGCCTCACAGGCACGACCAGGTCGCCCTTTTTCCCCCAAAAGGTGTGACTTCCTTCAGAAAGGCACGCCGTTTCTATATGTGAAATCTGTGGGACCCCCTCACCTATTTCAGGAAAAATTTGGTGACCCCCTCGCCACATTTGGCCCAAAAAGTGTGGTCTATCACTCAGAATTTAATTTTTAAGTTATTAGGGACTGTCAGTGCGACTCAGCCGCCTCTATCCAGCACAGTAGTTCCATTTCTGTTTCTGTTTTAATTTAGTGCAATTTCATGTACAAACAAATTGTAAATTAAAGTTTTTTTTAATGGCTTAATGAATGTAGCTTAACTAAAATTGACATAAAATTAATAGTCTTGCTTACCCTTCCTCCTCTACCCAGTCATCACCCTTCAGGGTATTCTGGGATAAGACAAAGGGTACAGCTCGTATAGTAATAGGCCCTTCACTGAATATTGTTCAAAATTGTTAAAAATGGATGACTTGGAAGGTAGAGGGGGTAGAGAAGGAGGGCTTCTCACGGCACTAAGCGTCCTCCCTGTTGACCAACCTTGCATCTGGGAGGTGACCTGTGGATCTACGAATGGGCTTAGTCCCATTGTGTTGAGAGCCCAGCACATTCTCTTGGTTGAAGAAGAATATAGGTGTAAGGTAGTCACCTAGTTAGGCTATCACAATTCAGAGTAAAAAATGGTATCTGTATACACAATTTCTGTTTATTTACTGCTTGTATTCACAATGATATGAACTCTATGACATATTCATATGTTGGAGACATTTACCACCATACACACTCTTTTTGGTCAAATTGGCCTAGTTAAACCACTATCCTAAGTATAATTGACATTAATTGACATCAGTGGAGCATTAATTGACATCATCCAGTCACACCCACTCCTACCTACAGTCAAGGAGGCTAACTTAGCCTTCTCCTACAGTCAAGGAGGCTAACTGGAGCACTCCGGGGGTGATCTGAGTGATATTAATGCACCTAATTGCTAACTGGTGGATACAATCAGTTCAACTAGTCAGTTAAGGCACCTCCTCTCATTAAATATATTATTTGATGATTATTTATTATTATTTAATGATTTGGAGTCAACAGGGGCACCTCCACCAACTTCTGATGATCAGTTCAGCTTCATTTAACCTCATCCGGGTTCATTGAAATCATTGAAGCACTAGCACTTGATGGTTGGCTTGCTATGACATGTGTTTGATCTCTTTTAGTTGAGATTCAGTCATTTATTGCACTCCGACTTCAGTTAGGGTTTGGTGAATCAATTAGGGTTTTGGTCAAGTGGTTAACTAAGTGTGAACCAACGGCTTACAGTCAATTAAGCTAGACTCACTCATTGAATTCGAATGACCTCCTTAGGTATTCGAATTCCTAATTGATTTAAGCTATTGCTTGACATTGTTATTGTAACTATTTTTTTGTTTTTTGAATATACAGAGAGGAAATCATTCTGGTTCCGATTAACACCATTTCTGAGTTATTTGTTGATTATTTGTTGATGAGATTGATTATTTGTTCCTAGATCAATGTGCAAGATTAATATGGTATCAGAGCATACGGTGGGACGAAGCTCTATCTCTCAAAAACAAGCTTTTTGACAGATTTCTGCATGAAATTTGAGCAATAGCTCAAAAATCCAGCACTGCACTAGAAGCCAAGGCTTACCACTTAATACCGCAAGTAAAGAAATTGTTGATCAAGCTTGCTTGATTGACTATGCTGGGTGTGCTGAAATCCTAAAATGTGCAGGCTGTCTGACCTTACGGTGCCCCTTTTGTTGTGATTTGCAGGTTTTAACAGGTACAACTTTGAATGGACTCATCAGTCCCTCTTCTCACCCCATTCACAAGCTATTCAAAATGGAAGTTGAAGATGGTTGCATCTCTGAAGAGATGAGGTCTCTATGAGGTGTCTATTGGACTTGGAAAAGAGTCTTATAAGAATGATAACGATTGGCTAAATGATGGTGATAGAGATTTTGGAGCAATATGTTTGCCCCTTTCTCCTAGCTTGCGCTACCTTATTGTTTCTGCTGAATACCCAAAGGATCTCTGGACAAAATTGGACAGAACCTTTGGCAAGCACAATGAGGATCATAATAGCACTTTGGAGATCAAATCCAGCACCACAAGAGTTATTTACTCAAAATTTTCAGCCTCTACTCTCTCTGATGAAGTTGTTCAAGATGAAGATGAAGCAGAATCTTCTACACATTCAATTCGAATTGAAGAAAGTCTCCATGCAGTGACTTCTTCTCCTGATGCTCCGGAATTTCATGAGATCTCTGATATCTCATCTCCTCATATTTCTGAAACAGAAGAAGACATTCAAATATCTGATATTGAAGAAAAATACTGCTGCACTTCCATGCAAACATTCACTGGTGATTTTCCTTTGAATTCTGTGCAAAATTTACTAGTAATTACATCCGAAAGTGAAGAGAAATTTGATTTTTCTCCCTCTAATGTTGCTGTTGGTGTGAAAATATGTAAAAAATTGGATATTTTGGAAGAAATATCAGATTATAAGAGTGACACAATCGCTCCCCATGATCTAGATCTTCCAGCAAAATCCTGTAGGATTGCATGCACCAAAAATTAGAATTTTGAAGAAAAAGACAACTGTGCATCCACCATCTCAGTTGACCATAATTTTGGATCTGATATGAACCTTATTGTATCTGATATGATATTATTTGGATCTGATCTGATATTGCTTGGTTCAAAATTTCAGTTTCATAAACCTTCAGTACTACTTATAGCTGTTCTCATTAACGGTGTGAAGAAACAAGTACTGCAAGTCTCCTACAAAACTGCTGCTGGGGATTTGATTTCATTTCACAGTTTTGGATTTGTTGTGAACTTATTTAGATCTGATTTACATTCTGATCTGATATTATTTTGTTCATATTTTAAAATCCAAGAGCTTTCAGTCATGCTTGTAGCTGCTCTCACCAATTCCAGCGTGAAAAATCAAGTACCGTAGTTCTTCTTCAATTTTGTTGCTGCTGGGGATTTGGTGTTAGTTTCCTCTTATGAGGTTGCTGATATTTTATTTTGTGAATCATTAGCTATTTTTGAAGCTATATCAGATTATGGAACTCAAGCATTCACTCTCCAGATTCCCAGGGCTTCTCTACCTTTGGTCACATGCTCATCTCCTCATAGAACTAGTAAAGAGGAAGACATTCTGCATTCGCTTGGACACTTGCTCCTAAAAATTGGGGATGATTTTACCACTCATGGTTTTCTGTTCAAGGCTGCAACATATCCATTTCTTGAGTGTTCCACACATGGTTTGAATCCTCAATAACCTTTGCTCTTTCTTCAGATTATTTCAGCTGCTCTACATGGGTCCAGTTTTCACCGTGCAGCTGTTTATATTTCTGATCCAGTTGAGTGCATTGTTCTTCTTCCAAAGTGGAAGATTCCTCCAGACATATTCATTTAGTTTGGATTCATAGGTTCACATGCACAGTCTCAGGATGCTGCTGCATAGAAGAACCAATTCTTGATTTACTGCTTAGTTTGAGGGGGGGTATTTTTTCCATGAGGTTTTCCCCGTTTCCTTTGTTATATTAAGCAGTTACTTTATTGTACAGGGTGACCTATGGCCTTTGTTTCCCGGGCCCTAGCATTTTTATGCATCTATGTTTTCTAACTCTTCCTGAGTATAGCTTAAGGGGGGGTGTTGGAGACATTTATCACCATACACACTCTTTTTGGTCAAATTGGCCTAGTTAAACCACTATCATAAGTATAATTGACATTAATTGACAACAGTGGAGCATTAATTGACATCATCCAGTCACACCCACACCTACCTACAGTCAAGGAGGCTAACTGGAGCACTCCGGGGGTGATTTGAGTGATATTAATGCACCTAATTGCTAACTGGTGGTTACAATCAGTTCAACCAGTCAATTAAGGCACTTCCTCTCATTAAATATATTATTTAATGATTATTTATTATTATTTAATGATCTGGAGTCAACAAAGGCGCCTCCACCAACTTCTGATGACCAGTTCAGCTTTAGTTAACCTCATTGGGGTTCATTGAAGTCATTAAAGCACTAGCACTTGATGGTTGGCTTGCTATGACATGTGTTTGATCTCTTTAAGTTGAGATTCAGTCATTTATTGCACTCTGACTTCAATTAGGGTTTGGTGAGTCAATTATGGTTTTGGTCAAGTGGTTAACTGAGTGTGAACCAATGGCTTACAGCTAGTTAAGCTAGACTCACTCATTGAATTCGAATGAACTCCTTAGGTATTCGAATTCCTCATTGATTCAAGCTATTGCTTGACATTGTTATTGTAACTATTTTTTTGTTTTTTGAATATACAGAGAAGAAACCATTCTGGTTCTGATTAACACCATTTCTGAGTTATTTGTTGATTATTTCTTGATGAGATTGATTATTTGTTCCTAGATCAATGTGCCAAGATTAATATCATAAACCACTTGCATCCACTTGATAACATAAAAACAGCAAGACATATACACCATACCACGTAATCAACCCCACTCAGTTCATGACGCTTAGAGAGCCATTAAAATTGATTAATTTACACTAAGTTCAAAAATCTGCAGTCTTTGAGGACATAAGTCCCTGACTGCCTTAACCATGGGAAGTACTTGGGCTCAGCCCAAAAACTCATTGTGAGGATTACCACGGGAACCCCAAAGTAGTTGGACGCTGAGAGGAATTTCCAAGTGAAACGGGAAACGACCCCCACCGATTGAGTAGAAACACCCATGAGGAAAAAGCCAAGCGCTGTCTTCTGGCAGTCTTGGTGGCCGAATGACTACCTATAGCCAATAGGAAGCCATTGAAACCAGGGTCCAAAATATCATTCCCACCAGATTGATACATAAATCTAACACAATTGATCCCCCACGCTCTTCCTCATGCCCAAGAGGAGAACAACCACAATTCGGGACATTGAATTGACACTGTTGAGACCATTCTCGATGACCTCTCACACCATTAGAAGGCCACATAGCCTCTAATTCAGATTCATACCCATATCAGTATGAACCAGACCTCCATACTACACCATCAAGCCCCATGGCTGGTGCAAATCTGGATCCATTTTTCGGTATAGTCATAGCTAGTGGACCCATGTCCACACCACAAATGATCACCAACAACCCTGCAGGTGGCCCCGACATAGTCATGCAAAGTGTTATCAGCCAGCTGCAACCATCCATAGTAACCACTCAGGCTGTCCCACTTGCAACACTTGCGGGTAGTAGACCTTCCATATACACTGCCCCTTCTGTCACACAGGGGGGAAGTGCCCCTTCTACATACACTACCCCTCTTGTCACATAGGGGGGCAGTGCCCCTTCCACATACACTACCCCTCCTGTCACACATGGGGGCAGTGGCCCTTCCATTCACACTGTTCCTCACATCACACTTGGGGGCATTGGCCCATATACAATGGCACCAACAACACCCCCAGCTATGCAGGTACATTATGCACCTGCAAACCCCACCACCATACCCCCCCCATCTCACATCAACCTGGGGTCAAATATGCCTTTCATGGCTCGTATTAACTTGCCTGATTTGGCTCGATTGACAAACGGCCCCATCTGCCATCAAACCTTTTGGCCTCCCATGCCAACTAAGCTACTGTCAGACATTACCAAGTTTGAAGGGAAGGCAGGGGAGTGTCCCCAAAATCACATCATGACATTCCATTTATGGAGCTCCTCAAATAGCATTGTAGATGAATCAATCAGGCTAAGAATGTTCCAACGCACCCTCACAGGTGCGGCATCGAAATGGTACATTGAGCTACCGCAAGCCAAGTACCTAGATTTCAACTCCTTAGCTTTCATGTTACTGCAATATTTCCAACTCTCCATCAGATATAATGAAGGGGTGAAAATATTGTTATCCTGCTGCCAGAGCACTGCGACACATATAATCGACTACATCCATGAGTGGCGGCGACGTCGTAGTTTGTGCAAGATCCAACTTGATGACAGGATCTTTTTGGATTGGTTTCTCAAAACCTTGCTCCCACCCATAGCAAAGGACGTCGCATCCGAACGTCCTCAATCCGAAGAGGAGGCCATACTGAAAGCCCAACAATTTGACCTGATTTATGCTCAGTTTGGATACCTGTACACCGTCATTCTAGACGTTCCCCTTTCTGGTACCTCCTACTGGGATGCACCGGGGGCATCCCATGCTGTAGATGGCATCATAGGCTCAGTTTCCCAACAACCACATCACCATCTGACACCACCTACAGTTCCACCACAACCAAGCAACACTGCTAGTGTTGCTTACCAAAACCAAACTCCGGACTATGCCAAAATGATGTCCCAGTCCGGATCAACAACTTCCTACACACAACCTGTGCCATCGCAGTAGGCTCAGGCCATGGCATGGCCAACACAGTAGTATGTGGGGAAAATGCCCACATTTGTGGCACCATAGCCCACCCAAATTTATTATGCACACCAGTGCAAGTAGTTCAAGCCCTCGCCCCTGCTCAACCCACTCTGTTGGGACAAGTATTTGCACAACAAAATGGTCCAAACTAGCCTGCCCCCAACAATCAACAAGGGCAAGCTAGAAATAATCAGCCCTGGAACCAAGCCAATAACCAACCGCAGGGAGGCGGTCAACAACCAAACCCTCCCAACAATGCAGCACCGAATCGACCTGCCCAAAATCCCCCACTACCAAATGCACCAATATGAAACACCCCGTTGCACACAAACCAACCATGCACACTCTATGAGGTCTACAGGCACTACACATTCAAGTGTCCCCTCATGGGTCGTGCTAAGCAAGCCATTCAGAACGAGGTTCAACAGGCCGCCAATGCTACAAATCAAGCCCAACCCAACCCGGCACCACAAGGACCTCCTCCTATGGTGCTTCAGAACCCATTACCGGTCTAAGTATTGGTGGCAACCACAATGTGGGGACCCTGCAGCAAATAATTAATCAAAATACAAGATATAGCAGCAGAACTCAAAATCACTTTTATATTAATCGCAAGCCACTTCGAGGGGGCAGCCTCCTTTGAGCAAGCTCAATACAAAATAACTTCACGGTGCCTTCCTTGGCCTCAACACACACTTATATACTAAAAATAGGTGCCAATACTATGGGTCAAAACCATGGGCCAATATAAACTATGGATCAAAACCATGCGCCAATACTATGGGTCAAAACCATGGGCCAATATAAACTATGGATCAACAAATACTACAGGCGGCTTACAAAGCATATGCGCCCAACAACAATAACACAAACTATGGATCAACAATTACTATGGGACGACTTACAAAGCATATGCGTCCAACAACAATATACTAACATGGTAAAGAGAAGGATTGACATGGGTTCCTAACATCAACTATGGATCAACAATTACTATGGGACGACTTACAAAGCATATGCATCCAACAACAATATACTAACATGGTAAAGAGAAGGATTGACATGGGTTCCTAACATCCCCTCCCCCTTAGAAAAAGCTTTGTCCTCAAAGCTTTAGATGTGGAAATTGTCACTGAATCTGAAGGAGTGGTTCCCACGTAGCATCCTCGGGCTGCATTTCGTTCCATTAAATTAAGACCTCTGTGATAGAGCGGGAGCGAAGCTGATGAGTGTGCTTATTGAG
Organism: Pseudotsuga menziesii; assembly: GCA_001517045.1. Lineage (NCBI taxonomy): Eukaryota > Viridiplantae > Streptophyta > Pinopsida > Pinales > Pinaceae > Pseudotsuga > Pseudotsuga menziesii. Next base: position 175,092 of record LPNX010931335.1, on the reverse strand, counting down.
GATAGCCTCTGGCTCCAAAAAGATGGATCCTTCATTATCCAGTTCTGGTAAAATAGTTTGGCCTTTGATGTTGGTGCCAAGAACTTTCTTCAGACAAGAGACATGAAATACTGGATGAATGCGGAAAGAAGGCAGAAGTTCCAATTTATAAGCAACAGACCCAATCTTCTGAAGAATCCTATATGGCCCATAGAACTTTGGAGCGAGATTATGATGCCCTTTGAGTTTTAGTGAGGATTGCTTGTAAGGATGGAGACGAAGAAAAACCATATCACCGGCTTCAAAAGTGCGCTCAGAACGGTGCTGATCAACTTGTTGCTTCATGCGATTTCTTTCCATGTGAAGATTTTCGCGCAAAATGCGAAGAACCTCATCATGGTTTCGAAGGACCGCGTCAACTGCCTGAACTGGAGAACTGCTGGGGGTGTAAGGAAGAAGAACTCGCGGTGCCTGACCATAAACTACTTCATATGGAGTCATTTTAGAGGTAGTGTGGTAAGAGGTATTGTACCACCATTCAGTGAGAGGGAGCCACTTTGCCCACTGATGTTGTTGCTCAGAGGAGAAGCAACGAAGATAAGTTTCCAAGCATTTATTGATAATTTCAGTCTGACCATCCGTTTGTGGGTGATAACCTGAACTCATCTGTAGTTTGGTGCCAGTGTGGTGAAAGAGTTCTGTCCAAAAATGACTGGTGAAAGTCGCATCACGATCCGAGACAATGGAAGAAAGCATTCCATGAAGACGAAAGATCTGGTCCAGGAAAATTTGAGCAACGGAGGAGGTTGTATAGGGGTGGCTGAGAGCACAAAAATGACTATATTTGGAGAGGCGATCAACCACAACCAAAATCACAGGCTTCCCTTCATATTTAGGGAGCCCTTCAATGAAATCCATAGAAATATCTGTCCATATTCGGGTAGGTATGGGAAAGGGTTCAAGCAATCTCGGAAGGGGTGTTGTTGCACCCTTATTGCGCTGGCAGGTATCACATTCAGCCACCATTTGTTGAATTGTCCTTTTCATGCCCCGCCAAAAGAAGTTGCGCCATGCCCGTTCATACGTTTTGAGAAAACCAGAGTGCCCAGCTGATGGAGAAGCATGGAGTTCATAGGAGATAGCTGGTTGAAGAGCTGTGTTTTGGGGAAGCACCAGATGACCCTTGTATCTCAGTGAAGCACCATCCCAAGAGTAATGTGGGACAGCAGAAGGGTTGTTGTCCAAGCGTTGGATGATTTGAGATAATGAAGAGTCATTGACATAACCCTGTTGAACTGATTGCAACCAATTTGGAATAGGCATAGAAATAGCGGAAAGAGAACCTTGGTCATCAAATGTGCGAGAAAGGGCATCCGCCACAATATTGTCCTTACCCTTCTTATAAGTGATCTCATAGTCATAACCCATGAGGTTGCTAACCCACTTCTATTGTGCTGGGGAGGATACACGCTGTTCTAGGAAATATTTTAGACTTTGGTGATCAGTCTTGATTCAGAAATGATTCCCTAAGAGGTAGGGTCACCACTTTTGTACTGTATGCAAAATAGCCATCATTTCCTTCTCATATGTAGAGGCAGCTAAATTCTTACCGGAAAGGGCTTTTCTGGTGAACGCAATGGGGTGTTCATCTTGAAGGAGAATAGCACCAAGTCCATTGCCGCAAGCATCACTCTCAATAGTGAAGGGCCTGATGTTGGGAGGAATGCTTCCAAGAAGGAGCTGAATACGATGGTCCTCTGGTCATGAAGGTGGAAGTCCCACTGGTTTAGCAAAAACACCTGTATATTGATCCAAAATTTGTTGGAGATCCAAAGGAGTAGTGGGGGCCACTGATGGTTGCATTTGAATGGAATGGAGCTGAGTGATGACATCATGGAAACTCTTCTTAAGGAGTTTTTCCAGGCGATGTGAACTGATGATGATGAGAGACCCTAGTTGTAATCCTTTCAATGTGTGTTTGTGTCCAGTGGGGGAGAACTGCATCCAAAGTTCAGCAAAATCCCATAATATGGGGCCACGTGTGCACAGCCATTGAGTGCCCAAAACCACATCACATCCACCTAAGGTCAAGGCAAACATGTCAGAGCGGAGCTAATAATCTCCCATAGAGATATGCACATTACGACACTTCCCTTTGCAAGGTAAGGTGCCCCCATTGGAAACCATGACTTCAAAGTTGGAGCAAGGATGGATAAAACAATCAGCTTGTTTGGTGATCCAAGGGTCAATGAAATTATGAGTGCTGCCAGAATCAATGAGTATTGTAAGAGGAAGCTTCTTGAAGTAACCGCGTACCCACATTGTTTGGGGGGCCGTGACTCTAGCTAAAGCATGGAGGGATATCTCGGGCTAGTCGTCCTGAGATGGAGGGTCAGTAGGCGGCTCCTGAATGTCAACCGGAGCATCCATTGTATCGGGAGCTTCTTCACCAATTTCAGAGGCAGGTGGAGAATCCACATCCAAGAGATAGAGCTTTTTTTGAACACATCGATGTCCCCGATTGAATTTCTCATCACAATTATAACAAAGCCCTTTTTCTCTGCGTGCCTGCATCTCTGTTTCAGACAAATGCTTGATTGGAGGTGAGCGAGGAGCTGGCGGAATGGGAGGTCGTTGAGAACCCATATTTCGGAAGGGAACAAAAGAGGATTTGGAGCGCTGTTGGGCTGCCAGCTTGTCTTCTGCCAACTTAGCCAACCTCAGGGCTTCCATCATTGTGTTGGGACTGAACATTTTGACCTCAGAGTGAATTGCATCCTTTAGACCACTGATAAAACAACTCCGGTATAAGTCATCAGGTAATCCTTCAGTGTGATTAGCTAGTTTCTCAAATTCAGTTTGATACTCTTTCACAGTGCCAATTTGGCGAAGTTTAGTGAGAGCTCCTGTGAAGTCATCAAAAGCATTAGGACCAAATCATTGCAAAAGGAGCTAGCAAAA
>LPNX010931335.1:109807-171751 GCA_001517045.1 Pseudotsuga menziesii | reverse complement strand
CGAAGGAGTTATGGCAAACCCTAAAAATAGACAAATGTGGGATTTTGGGTCTTGGGAAGTGGAATTTGGGATAGGGTCTTCAAGAATGAAATATGCAGAATGGAATTGCAGAGGTGTCAGTGAAGTTTCAGGGAAAACAGAGTTGAAACCAAGAAGATATGGCTGAAAAATAGTTTTTTGTTTTTTTCCTTCCAGGAAGGGATCTGCAACGGCGTGAAAGTGATCAGAAACAGTGGAATCTGCAACGACGTAGAAGTGATCGGCAACAAATGGATCTGCAATGGCGCGGAACTGACCGGCAACAGTTCTGGACAGAGGAAATCTACGATTGTGCAACTAAAAATAGATATGGACCCCAGGTATGTGCGGCTTCCTATCGGTTCAAGGGATTCACTCGGCCACCAATGCTGTCTGACGGCTTGCATATTGGGGCAGTACCCCTCACTCCACGGCTCAGGTAAAACTGATAACTGCTTGGCCACAAATGATAGCTCTTGGTTTACCTCACGGGTGGGAACTAGTCAATCAGGTAGGGGTCGTTGCCCTTTTCGTTGGCAGGTCCTCTCAATGGGCCAGCTACTTCGGGGTTCCTGTGGTACTCCTCACAATGAGTTTTAGGGCTTATGCCCAAGTACTTCCCACAGTTAAGTGGATAGGGATTATTCCCAGATCTGAACCTGCAACAGAAGCGAGGAAAAAAAAATTGGGCAGAAATTTCACCCAACGAGCCCAAGAAAGTGCTCTGATACCAGATGTGAGGACCCTGCAGCAAATAATTAATCAAAATACAAGATATAGCAGCAGAACTCAAAATCACTTTTATATTAATCACAGGCCACTTCGAGGGGGGCAACCTCCTTTGAGCAAGCTCAATACAAAATAACTTCACGGTGCCTTCCTTGGCCTCAACACACACTTATATACTAAAAATAGGCGTCAATACTATGGGTCAAAACCATGGGCCAATATAAACTATGGACCAAAACCATGCGCCAATACTATGGGTCAAAACCATGGGCCAATATAAACTATGGATCAACAAATACTACAGGCGGCTTACAAAGCATATGTGCCCAACAACAATAACACAAACAATGGATCAACAATTACTATGGGATGACTTACAAAGCATATGCGTCCAACAACAATATACTAACATGGATCAACAATTACTATGGGACGACTTACAAAGCATATGCGTCCAACAACAATATACTAACATGGTAAAGAGAAGGATTGACATGGGTTCCTAACATCAACTATGGATCAACAATTACTATGGGACGACTTACAAAGCATATGTGTCCAACAACAATATACTAACATGGTAAAGAGAAGGATTGACATAGGTTCCTAACACACAACTCCTCCCTAACCCAATCCCAACGCTCCAGGGGCACCTCCCATGGCCAAAATAGGTGTCCACTACCTGCTAGCCATGACGACTGAAGACGTCAACCTACCAACCAGACGGAATCAGTACGGAACCACCACCAAACCCGCTGACAGATCAGTGGAATCTACGTCCAAATCGGTCAATGCACCCCTTCAGTTACTCCCCTTCCCCCACCTCCCCATACGTCGAGTTGCCAATAATGCCACGGCTAGAGCTACTGTCAGCTATAGCATCGTGGATGATTTGGCCCAAACACCAATGACCATGTCTGCTTTGGAGGTACTCAAAATGTGCCCAACGCAGTGGAAATCCTTACTAGCCACTCTTGGGGTCATAGACCCCTCCGACTCCAAGTTGATCACATTTGACACGGAGAATGGAGAACCGCGCATGCCATCCACTATCACCTTCCAAATCTCGGTGTCCATCTAGAATTTGGTTGTGAACCGGTGCATAGTAGATGATGGGGCATCTACGTGCATTATGTCTACCCTAGTTTGGAAGAAACTTGGATTGCCAATTCTGCAACCATCCTCCACAACTTTGTGGGCTTATGATGGCCATCCCATTAAAGCCCAAGGAATCCTCCCCCATATCCCCATCACATTATCCAGGAAGATAGTTATGATTGACATAGAGGTTGTCAACGCTCAACTGGACTATAACCTTCTCCTCGGAAGAATTTATATGTACACCATGAGAGCGGTCGCATCAATTGTCTTCCGTCTCATGATGTTCCCCCACAAAGGGAATATTGTGATGGTTGATCAACTCACTTATCACGATCCACAAGGGTTAACGACACCCGCCAATGTTATCCCTACCATCACCACCATTGAGCCACAAGGGACGATGTAACACCTTGGTTTTGACCCCATTTGCATGATACATATATTGTAAATAATCATGGTGCGGAGCTAAAGGAAAAGGCCCCACCATTGATTTGGCTATGTCATATTTCGGATAGAAATTGTCATAGATGGTATATCGGGACATGTGACATACATATTAAGTTGTGGCATCATGTAATTATGCATCTTTAATTAAATAACCCAACCAACTATGTTCATTGCAACCAAATTGAGAAGGGGCATGATTCCTAAGGATAAGGAGGGGGAATGCTGAACCTTGAGCCATGGGGGAAAATCCATGTGTCACCACCACCTTAATTATTCTATTGTTAGTTGGGGCCGCTATTTTGGTGGCAGGAAAACCACTATGCCCACATGCCTGCACTCTCTCCATGACACGATCTGGATTGCCGATCATTCTGTCCACTCTCCCCACCGACGACTGTTCATTTTTCCTCAGGCAGAGTGGAGTTAAAAGGGATTACAATCCTTGTGTCGGGGTTCACCTTTTTCCTCTCTCACACCGTTTTCCAGTCCGTGGTTGTGTTCTTTTTTCCATTCACGTAGGAGATCGCTTTCCCATTCACCATTGTTAGAATGTGTAACGCTTTGTTACTCCATCGATGAATCGTGATCGTGATATCCTCCACAGTTGCGTTGGCTACATCTTTCTCCCTCATGTAGAGATTGGGAGTCTGTTCCTTTCCCATTTTCGGTTTGGGTAAGTCTCCAGCGATTGCAATGGGGATTGTGTGCTGTGGGCTCATGGTTGTTTGTGCACTGTTGTTTGCCATGATTGCTGGACTGTGTATTTCCCATGTGATTTGGATGCTGTAGATTGGTGTGGAATCATTTTGGCCAGAATAGGGCCAAGAACGATCCAGGGAGTTATTTTCCCTTGTTAAAGCTTGAATAGATGTTTTGCTGCATGCACATAGTGGTTTTGACCTCGGATTGCATTGGAGTGGTGAATGAGGGCTTGATGTGCTTGATAAACCTAGTGGTTTGGGAACCAAACAAATAGAGCTAGTGGGTTGGATTTCTTCTCCACAACCCCTGAATAGCACTGGAAGGGAGATCAGGGTCTGAGGGACTGCGTTGTAGAGAAAGGACTGATTTCCTTGTGTTGGGTGTGTGTGGGTGTCCTAGAAGCCAGGCTGGTTCTGGTGTAGGTATCCTTAGCTCTTCAATGAGCTCACCAGCTTAACATTTAGCCTTTCCTAGCTCCTAGATGACCTGATAAACCCAACTATGTTGGCTTGGCTGATCTGTTGTTCGCCTGATAAACCCAACTTTGTTGGCTTGGCTGAACTGTGTATCCTTGTTGTGTTGATTATCCTTGGCTATGTGTAAGCCTTCTAGTTCCTTATTCATTGGGGAATCATGCCTGGCTCGGGGGTGGTAGCATTGCTGAGAGATTAAGGAGCATGCTGGCCTATGGTTGGGTGGAACGTTGCAGCGACGTAGCTGGTTGCAGGACAAGTTCTCTATAAGATAAGTATTCTTGCCTAAATTGTGTCTGCAACTGTATTTGCCATTGATGAATGATGATGTACATGTTGAATCCTGAATCGTATATGAATGCATGTTGTTTTCTTTCGCTATGTATATGAATGATTAATGCATCGTAATATGTTTTATGTTTGTAAGTATCATGCTTCAGCATTATATGTATGTATGTTCTTGTTCATGGGGCTAGATGCCCAGATGATTGAAGTATCGTAGCATCCTCTTCGCCAGTGAGAGGATCGGGGACGTTACAGTGTGGTATCAGAGCTCTGGTTGTAGCATGGGCCTAAATGGGCTATGAAGATGCAGTGACAGAGCTTATGTTGCAGCATTTGGGCCTCAGGATGCCATGAGAAACAATCAATAGAGGCAGGTTTCCTACTACCCAGAAGAAACCAGGAGAAATGGGTGATGACAAGAAAATTCACAAAAATTTTCTAAGTGCCAGAACTGTCGGCTCATCGGAAAACTTAGTGACAAGTTCTTCCAATGCAGCGGAGCACTTAGTGGGAAGGCCACCCAACTGACGATAATTAGAAGGAAATTGAGGAAAGGTTGTGTTCGTCGGCCGTCGGCTCATTGGAGGACTAAGGGAGAAGGTCCTCTGACACAGCGGAACTTATAGTTTGAAGCTCAGCCAACACCGCGGAAGTGTTAGTTTGAAGATTACCCGTAGCGGGAGAAATTTTGAAAATTTGACGAAGTAATGAAATCATCAGTGATCGGCAATGATTAGTTGATTACGTCACCGATGCTTAGTTGATTGTGTGCCGCCATTGCGGATGGATAGAGGACTATCCTTTTGACAGATAGAGCCTCCAACCACCAATGCTGCAAAGGAAAGACGTTCCGATAGTCGACGCAGTGAAAGATTTTCAAAAATTTATCTAAGGCACGAGATCACCGGCCATTGAAAGAAGTTAGTGGTTCGTGCGCCCATCGTTGTGGAAGCCTAGTGCACTAATCCTCCAATGGATACAGGTTTTGCTTGCTGATGCTGTGATGGTTGTGTTTCGGTCACCGATCAGAAGTTGTTAGTTAATCAGAAACATATAGGGAAAGCTTTCACCGACATACAGTTAAAAAAATCAGCGAAGAATAAGAGATGGTTGAGCCGATGAAGTGGTGGAAAAAAAGACTAACGAGAAAAATTTTCTGGAAATTTCTCTAAGTCATAAAATCGTCGGTGAAAGATAGAGGATGTGGGAGCCACAGTTTCAGCAGAGATCAGTTGAAGACCACTGAAACGCCAGCTACATTTAGTCAAAAGGACATTCGAGGATTGGCTATCGGCGATAGGCGGAGATTAGATGAGGGGACCGCCGATGAACTACATCGAAAACAATTAGCTAATTGTGTACCCACCGTTGCGGCAGTCTAAGACACTATCCACCCAACGGATAGTTGTTCCGACAGCCGATGCGATGGAAGAAAAGGCAGAAAGTTCCTGAAAATTTTTCCAAGGCACGAGATCATCAGTGATCGGAAAAGATTAGCTGTTGGGATCACTGATGACTAGAAGATGGGATCATCGATAAGTAGAGGATGAGGCTACCAAAATACTAGTGAAGTGGATCAGTGAAACTTAGTGGAAGGAAGAGCCGATGCAAAGAATACAATTTTCGAAATTTGTTTAAGTGTTGAAAACCATCGGCGATTGACGGAAGTTAGTGGATGAGACCGCCGAGGGACATCGCCGAAAAAGATTAGTTGTTCGAGCGTCCAACGTTGCGGCTGTATAGTGGACTAATCTTCCAACGGATAGAGGCCCCAACCACCAATGCCGTAGGAGACTAGTTGCTCCAACCACCGATTGAAAATTTTTGGTCGATGAGGCTACTGATCAGAAAATATTTACAGATGGCGTGCCACCGTTGCGGTTTCCCATGGAACTAACCGCCCGATGCTGTAACAATTAGCGTTCCGATTTTTGATATGCTATCATCGGAAAATATTAGGGGATGAAACCGCTAACACAGCAAATCCATAGTGGTTAAACCGTCTGATGCTGCAGGTGCTAATTTCTCCAACCGTTGATAGGACGGTGGCCCGCGGAAGACTCAGAAAGTTCGTTGGCCGCCGTTGCGGAAGTCTAGAGAACTAGCTGGCCAATGCATAGTGCACCCAATCGCTGATGAAGGCTGAAGGTCCGAAATAGCGAAAAATTTTAGCTGTTTGACCATCGATGGACAGCCCTTGGCGCCACCGATGAAATTTAGAAGCTTAGACCACTATAGGCCCGATACGCTGGAGAAAGATAGATGGACGGATCGCCTAAGTGAAAAGGATAAAATTAGTGGTCCTAACCTTCAAAACATCGAAACGTTAGTTGGGACAAGACCCGATAGGGAGAAGGAAATTTTGGGTTTTTTCAAAGAGATTTTCTCAGCAAATTTCAACCCTTTTTCAGGAAATCTTCAGTAGACTGTCAGTGGATTATGGGGCTGAACAAGAAGAGAGAAAATTTTGTGTTTTAGCAAAATTGTTATTTTATGAATTTCCAGAAGAGCTAGTAATTCTGATTTCTTTTAATGACATGCATCTAACAGTTTGCTACTAACACGTTTGTAGAATTATAGACAACTTCCAAGAGTAGTATTCCAAGAAGAACAGTAAAGCAAAAGGGGGTTCAGTCATGAGAATCCATGATGGGTATGATGCTTGGGATTCTTACAAGCATGCATGAGATGCCATGGGAGAAAATGTCTGGAATGGAAATGATGACATAGAGTCTAATGGAAGGATATTCCAAGAGACACCGTCTGAGGTTGCAGCCACCATGAGAAGCTTGATTAAAGCCCAGGAAGAGCAGCATTAGCTGAATGCTACCATGTTGCTGAGTTTGACAGAACTGCAGAGAAAGATAGATTCTGGACAAGGTACAGCAAGGCCAAAAGGCAGTAAGAGCAGCACTAGGAGGAGGAGAAGGACTTCTAGTGGTTCATCTGAATCTAAAGAATCCAGTGGAGATACAAGTTCATCTTATCGTAAGAGGAAAAGAAGAAGACACCATAGGGATCGCTCTCAGGATGAATTTAATAAGGCTAAACCTCCTACATTTGATGGTGAGATAAATACTGGACAAGAGGCTGAAGCTTGTCTTCTTGGGATAAATAAATACTTTCAAGTGTAGGATTATTCAGGAAACATGAAGGCAAGAGTTTCCATATTCAATCTAAATGGAAGAGCATCCATTTGGTGGGAACACTTCAAGCAAGTAAAGAGGATTAGTGAAAGGAAACTGAAGTGGGAACAGTTCAAGAAGTATTTTAGGCAGAAATACCTCTCTGACAGGTTTTATGATGACAAGATTAAGGAGTTCCATGAGCTGAGATTGGGACAGCAGACCATGGATGAATATGCAAACAAGTTCTTGGAATTGTTGAGGTATGTCTGGTACATCAGAGATGAAAAGGTGAAGGTCCAATGGTTTTTGAGTGGATTGCTTCAATTTTACAAAGATAGAATTGAGTTTTATGAACCAAGAACTCTTGAAGAAGTGATAAGGAAGGCTAAGTATTGCTATGAGCAAAGCAAAGGTAAACCTGATTACCGTAAGGCATGGAAGGACAAGAAGAATGAGAAATTTGACCAAAGAAGGAAAGGTTTCAAACCTTCTAGATTCAAGAACCAATAGAAGCAGCCATCCCAAGCTGCGAGTAATCTAGTTGGAGTGATAGGTGGAAAGCCTAAAGAGCCACCATGGAATAAAGGTCCACTTAAATGTTGGAAATGTGAAGGAACCCACTTGTGCAGATATTGTCCACTTGATAATGAAAGTGCAAGGCCAGCTTATAACATTTAGGAAGCAGAAACAGTGGGTCAGGTACCAAGAGCAGTCCATAGAATTTATGCAGCACCAGAGGACCACCAGGCAGATCACCAGTCAACTGTGGTTGAAGTTACAGGTAATATTGTTGAACAATCTGTTTCTATTTTGATTGACCCAGGTTCTACTCACAGTTACATTACTCCTAGAGTATTAGAGAGGTGTGCTTTGAAGAAGGTCAAGCATAGAAAATCTTGGTTAGTTTAGCTAGCCACTGGGACTAAGAGAAAGGTCAGTGAAGTGGTAGAGAAATGTCCATTGGTTATGGATTGATTGATCACTTGTGTGGATCTGAAAGTTCTACCGTTTGGTTCCTATGATGTTCTCATTGGATTGGATTGGTTAGAAGCTCACAAAGTAAATCTTGACTATTACAATAAGACTTTTGAATGCATGGATGAAGAAGGAAACCCAGTAGTTGTGAAGGGTATTCCAAAGGTAATTTCAGTGAGGCAGGTTTCAGCAATGCAGTTGAAGAAGTTCTATAGGAAAGGTTGCCAATTGTATGCAGCTCATATTCTGGAACCAACAGGAGATGAAAATACTAGGTTGGAGGACTATCAGGTGTTATAGGAATTCAAGGATGTCTTTTCTGATGAGATTCCAGGGCTTCCTCCAAAGAGGGACATTGGTTTCACAATTGAACTTGTGCCAGGAGCAGCACTAGTGTCTAAGACACCCTACAAGATGAGTACACTAGAGATGCTAGAGTTAAAAATGCAACTGCAAGAGTTGTTGGAAAAGAAGTATATCCGACCGAGTGTGTCTCCTTGGGGACCACCAGTTCTGTTTGTAAAGAAGAAAGATGGTACACTTAGATTATGTATTGATTACAGACAGTTGAACAAGGTTACCGTGAAGAATAAATATCCTTTGCCTAGGATTGATGACCTCTTTGATCAAATGAGAGGAGAAAAGGTATTTTCCAAGATTGACTTAAGGTCTAGTTACCATAAGGTGAGAATCAAGGACGGAGACATTCATAAAACAACCTTCAGGACAAGGTATGGGAATTATGAGTTTATAGTGGTACCATTTGGTCTCACCAATGCACCAGCTACATTTATGTGCCTTATAAACAGTGTATTCAGTAAGTATTTGGACAAGTTTGTTCTTGTCTTCCTTGATGACATTCTTGTTTATTCTAAGAATGAGGAAGAACATGAAGAGCATTTGAGATTGACATTGCAATTACTTAGGGAACATCAGCTGTATGCAAAACTGAGCAAGTGTGACTTCTATAGAGATAGAATTCAGTATTTGGGTCACATTATCTCAAAAGAGGGTATATCAGTAGACCCTAAGAAGATTGAAGCCATTATGAATTGGCCTACTCCAAGAAAAGTGACGGATGTAAGATCTTTTATGGGACTTGCAGGATACTACAGGAGATTAATTGATGGATTTTCCAAGGTTGCACATGCCATCACGTCTTTGCAAAAGAAGGGGATACAGTTCAAATGGAATTCAAAGTGTGAAGAAAGCTTTCAGCAGTTGAAGAATCTTCTCACCAGTGCACCAGTATTGAAGGTTGTAGATCCAGAGAAAGATTTTGTGGTGTGTACTGATACATGCGGACAGGGGCTTGGAGGAGTCCTTATGCATGACAACCACGTGATATGTTATGAGTCAAGAAAGCTGAAGGAGCATGAGAAGAACTATGCCACTCATGATATTGAGCTTGGATCCATAGTACATGCTCTCAAGATGTGGAGACATTACTTGATGGGCAGAATATTTGAGCTTAGGACAGACCATTGTGGTCTGAAGTATTTGTTTGATCAGCCTACTCTGAATGCTAGGCAAGCGAGATGGCTGGAATTTTTATGCGAGTTTGATTTTGAAATCAAGCACATAAAAGGAAAGAAGAATAAGGTAGTTGATGCACTCAGCAGGAAGGTACAAGAAATGCATGTGGCATCTCTTAGTATTTTCCTATCAGATTTGAGGCAACAGATTGTTAATCATGTTTCCGGAAATGAATTGTATGTGCAGGTAAAACACAAATTGCAGTAGCAAGGTCTTGAGAAGAGGTATGAGGGATATAAATTGGAAGAAGAGGGAATTCTTACTTATAAAGACAAAATTTATATTCCGAATGTAGTAGATTTGAGGAGAGTTGTTATGGATGAAATCCATCAAGCTCTGTATTCTGGTCACCTAGGATATCAGAAGACAATTGCTACAGCTAGAAAGCAATACTTTTGGTTAGGAATGAAAAAGGACATGGCTGAATACATTTCAAGGTGCATGAAATGTCAACACGTAAAGGTTGAGCATCAACATCCTGCAGGTTTGTTGCAGTCTTTTCCAGCTCCAGAATGGAAATGGGAAATTATTTCCATGGATTTTATTACAGTATTACCGATGACTTGGAGACAACATGATTCCATCATGGTTGTGGTAGACAAATTGACAAAGGCTGCACATTTTATACCGATGAAGTCTATGCATAAGATTGATGACATTGCAAAGATCTTCATGAAGGAGATTTTCAAATTGCATGGATTGCCAAAGGCAATAGTCTTTGACCGAGATGTCAAGTTCACTTCCATTTTTTGGAAGGGGTTGTTTGTGGACTTGGGTACAAAGCTAAACTTTAGCACTGCATACCATCCTCAGACAGACGGGCAGACAGAAAGAGTGAATCGGGTGCTTTAATATATGCTTCGCATGTACGTGATGGACAAGCCAACCAAGTGGGAAGATTACTTGCACTTGGTAGAGTTTGCTTACAACAATGGACAGCAGGCATCCTTGGGGATGAGCTCGTATGAAGCTTTGTATGGAAGAAGGTGTAGAACACCAGTGACTTGGGATAACCCAGTGAACAGGGTTGTGCTTGGACTAGAATTGCTCAAGGAAATGGAGCAAGAGGTTGTAAAGATCAGACAGAATCTGAAAGCAGCACCGGACAGGAAGAAAAGATATGCGGATAAGCATAGGATGAACAGAGAGTTCAGTGTTGGGGATCATGTTTACCTCAGAGTAAAAGTAAAGAAGAGTTCCTTGAAGCTTGGAAGTTGTGCAAAAATGTCACTTAGATATTGTGGGCCATTTGAAGTGCTTCAAAGAATAGTGCCTGTTGCATATAGACTTGAATTGCCTGCTAGTACTAGAGCTCATAATGTTTTTCATGTTTCTTTGCTTAAGAAATATGTACATGATCCTAACCATGTGATAAATTGGGATGTGATTCAGGTGGAACCCGAGGGAGAGTTCCAAATCAAGCCAATGCACATCCTCAACAGGAAGGTCACAATGCCCCGGAACCGAGCCATAGGGCAGGTAAAGGTGCAATGGGAGCACTAGAGACATGAAGAGGCTACGTGGGAGCTAGAGGATGCCATGAAATTGGCACATCTATTTTTGTTCAATTCTGTGGAACACTGAGGCGGTACCAGTGTAGCATTTTGTTCAAATTTTGTAAAGCACCGAGGACAGTGCTATTGAAGGGGGAGGGGAATGTAACACCCCGGTTTTGACCCCATTTGCATGATACATATATTGTAAATAATCATGGTGCAGAGCTCAAGGAAAAGGCCACACCATCGATTTGGTTATGTCATTTGGATAGAAATTGTCACCGATAGTATATTGGGAAGTGTGGCATACATATTAAGTTGTGGCATAATGTAATTATGCATATTTAATTAAATAACCCAACCAGCTATGTTCACTGCAACCAAATTGAGAAGGGGCATGATTCCTAAGGATAAGGATGGGGAATGCTAAACCTTGAGCCATGGGGGAAAAGCCATGTGTCACCACCACCTTAATTATTCTATTGTTAGTTGAGGCTGCTATTTTGCTGGCAGGAAAACCACTACGCCCACACACCTGCACTCTCTCCACGATGCGATCTAGATTTCCGATCGTTCTGTCCACTCTCCCCACCGGCGACTATTCATTTTTCCTCAGGCAGAGTGGAGTTAAAAGGGATTACAATCCTTCTATGGGGGTTCACCTTTTTCCTCTCTCACACCATTTTCCAGTTCGTGGTTGTGTTCTTTTTTCCATTCACGCAGGAGATCACTTTCCCGTTCACCATTGTCAGACTGTGTAATGCTCTGTTACTCCATCGTTGAATCGTGATTGTGATATCCTCCACAGTTGTGTTGGTTGTGTCTTTCTCCCTCATGTAGAGATTGGGATTCTGTTCCTTTCCCATTTTCGGTCTGGGTAAGTCTCCAGCGATTGCAGTGGAGATTGTGTGCTATGGGCTCATGGTTGTTCGTGGGATGTTGTTTTCCATGATTGTTGGACTGTGTATTTCCCATGTGATTTGGCTGTTGTAGATTGGTGTGGAATCATTTTGGCCAGAATAGGGCCAAGAACGATCCAGGGAGTTGTTTTCCCTTGTTAAAGCTTGAATAGTTGTTTTGCTTCATACACACAGTAGTTTTGTCCTTGGACTGCATTGGAGTGGTGAATGAGGGCCTGATGTGCTTGATAAACTTGGTGGTTTAGGAACCACACAAACAGAGCTAGTGGGTTGGATTTCTTCTCCACAACCCCTGAATAACACTGGAAGGGAGATCAAGGTCTGAGGGACTGCGTTGCAGAGAAAGGACTGATTTCCTTGTGTTGGGTGTGTGTGGGTGTCCTAGAAGCCAGGATGGTTCTGGTGTAGGTATCCTTAGCTCTTCAATGAGCTCACTAGCTTAGCATTTAGCCTTTCCTAGCTCCTAGATGGCCTGATAAACCCAACTATGTTGGGTTGGATGATTTGTTGTTTGCCTGATAAAACCAACTGTGTTGGCTTAGCTGAATTGTGTATCCTCATTGTGTTGATTATCCTTGGCTATGTGTAAGCCTGCTAGTTCCTTATTCCTTGGGGAATCATGCTCGGCTCAGGGGTGGTAGCATTGCTGAGAGATTAAGGGGCACGCTGGCCTATGGTAGGGTGGAACGTTGCAGTGACGTAGTTGGTTGTGGGACAAGTTCTCTATAAGATAAGTATTCTTTTCTAACTTGTGTATGCAACTATATTTGCCATTGATGAATGATGATGTACATGTTGAATGCTGACTCATATATGAATGCATGTTGTTTGCTTCGGCTATGTATATGAATGATTAATGCATCGTAATATGTTTTATGTTTGTAAGTATCATGCTTCAGCATTATATGTATGTATGTTCTTGTTCATGGGGCTAGATGCTCGGATGATTGATGTATCGTAGCATCCTCTTCACCGGTCAGAGGGTCAGGGACATTACAGACGACCACACATGGCAATGTTGTCCCTACAATCAACACCATGGTTGACAACACACCAGCCTCCCCATTGTTGAATGTGGGCTCTGGGTTGTTTGCTGATACCACCATGACAGCTCATTTCCCCTTAGTGTCACCACCATCGACACAAAATGAGACTGCGGACTTGTGCATGGTCTCATCCAGCACCGCTACACCCAAACAACAAGCGTAGCCACAGTCGCAACCGCAGCCGCAACACCAATAGAAGCCACAACATCATCCATAGCCACAACATTATGCACAGTCACAAACACAACCTCACCCCCACATACAACCATCAGGGAGTTATCTGGGCTCCTCTCCAGTCCATATAATTCCCTTCCTCTTTCCGCCACCTGGTGTCATGAGCAAGCCAGTAATGGCCACCCTCAACTTGCCCAACATTACATTGGGAATTATGGTGTGGTATCTTAATCCACTAGCTCAACCATCAATATCTCAGGTAGTCTTAACACCTGTGAAGCCCATTGCGGTCGAGTCCCATCCTCCACCCAGTCCGCAAAAACTAACCACTGCACCCACACCTGCACCGCCCCACCCAAAAAGGGCCAGGGGCAAGAACACCAAAGCCACTGCAAAACCTTGGTAGATCCCGCCTTGCACCGTATACAAACAACAGGGCCATCCAAATCAGAATTGCCCTGAAATTCCAATGATCTGTGCGCATTTGGATGCCATGGAAACAACCAAAAACCTCCCCGTGGGTGAACTTCCAACCATGCCAATAGTTAGAAACAATTCGTTGAGAACAAACCATGATTGCACCCTCTACGGTTTGTATGGAAACTACTCTCACCATTGGAAAGACTTGTTCGAGTTCTGAATGGCTCTAGCCAACCTCTTAGACAACATTCCCTTGAATCTGAGATCACTTTGATCGAAGAAGTCCATCCCCCACCTCCTTCTTCAGACACAATGTCCATTTACATGATGTCCAGTTCTATAGACCCTCTTGTCTCCACCATCACCAATGGTCCATTAGACCTGTCTCTTCCATTGTTTCTACAACCACAGCTCCATCCGCAGCCGCAACCTCAGTCACAACCTCAACCTCAGTTACCAGGGAAACAGTGGGGTTCATTCCCGATCAACGTTTTCCTTTTCCTTTTCCTTTTCCCTTTCCTTTTCCTACCATTTGAGATCATGAGTAAGTCTATCTTGGAAACCCGCAATCTACAAGATTTCACACTGGGAGATCCTGTGTGGTACCTTGAACCACCTACCATACCTCTAAGGCCCCAAGATGTGTTGAATCATGTCTAGCCAATTGAGATGATGTTGCACCTACCTCTAGATCCATCAAAGAATCCTTTTGTCTCCAGGCCTGCCCCTCTTCCTCCAACAGAGACTGGGGCCAAGGAAGCCAAAGCCACAACCAATACCATTTACATGACCTCTAGCACTAGTTTCCCTTCCGTCTCGTCGACTGTGGAAGATCCACTTGATCTACCTCGGCACCACTTACGCGATGATGGAGAGATCTGTAAGACCATGTCTGGTCTTACCCCATTCCCTTTAAACCATAGTGTGGAATCAGTTATTCCCATAAAAGACCAGATTCCGTCACCCCAGCTTGCCAATGACCTTTGTCTCGACAAGGGGGCATACCTCTTCGCTGACTCAGACTGTCGACTCTCGAAGAAGCCATGCAACAGGCTCCACCTCAAGAGAGCCTATGCCTAATACCACCACTATGATTCCCTTATAGTGTAGTTTTCTCCCTTTTTGTTTTGCAATGTTTTTTCCACAAGTCAAGCGCAACACCATTAGCTGCTAATCCAAAGTCACCCAGAACCTATTGGAGACACCTCTCACACCTCCGGACTCAAATTTCTATCTCCTTATGAGACCATCATCTCATGTTTAACAAATAAATTTCGGGACCACTTCCTGGAAGCTACCTCGATTTACGAGCCACATCATGGCGATGCAAGTGTCTACAGACCTGTACTTGTATCACTCTTCCCTACCGCTACTCATGCGGGTTCTTGGGCCACCGCCCATTAAGGAACATCATTTTTATTTTTATAGCCGTCCACTTCGTCCACCACACCTTACGCGGATCTCTGGACCATTGTCTAGAAGACGAATTATTTCCCTTACATGTATTTGGAATATAACTACCTCCAGACTTGCACTTAAATCACATGTAGCCAAGTCCATCCACTGCAACTCACACATAGCTCTCCTGACCTTTGTCTGAGAGCCACCTTGATTTGCGTGCCTCTGCCACACCAACTCGCGTGCCTCTGCCGCGATCTATCCCATGCATGTATTGGCATGTTTGAGAGCCACCTGCTCTGTTCATACTGTGCAGATGACCTTTGGACCACTGTCAACCATCCTCACATGGGGCACTGCTTGTGCCA
The DNA here is from genome assembly GCA_001517045.1 of Pseudotsuga menziesii. NCBI lineage: Eukaryota > Viridiplantae > Streptophyta > Pinopsida > Pinales > Pinaceae > Pseudotsuga > Pseudotsuga menziesii. Next base: position 156,535 of record LPNX010931335.1, on the reverse strand, counting down.
CCACAATCGATTGACTATACTGGAGTTTTGTTTAAGCTATTTTTTGACTCCTAAAAACAATGAAAATATAGTTGAGAGCAGTTGCTTCCTTTCCCTCTTGCTAAAGTATAGGAAAGGGTGTCTATATCGTCTCGTTTACCTCCTTTTGTGGACTATGTATACCATCAAATGAAAAGGACCACCTTGACGTATTCAAGCCAAGACCGTTCCCCTCTACATACTTTTATGCTTTCTTGGGCAGCAGGGCCGCACTTTACAAAAAAGCTCACCATGGGTTGTCGTTAAGCTCTTTTCCATCCTTCTCATCAAGAAAATATTTTTGAGCAAACTTGGTTTCATTCATGCTCGTAAAAGTATCTGAATGACCGTCCAGTCAGTATAGGTTTAACCTTTTCCGACTTGATTGGACTACCAATGGTAAAGAAGTCTCTCATCCCCCAAAGGATGGGTGAGCTCTCCTATGTAAATTTTTATCATTTTTCAGGCACAGGAGACTACTAATGAAAAATATCCCCCACTAGAGTCTTCTTCATGCTTTCAGACTCTCTAAAATTGGAAGCACCATCGAGCATTTACCTTCTTGGGCTCGCCAGAAATCCACGAGATCGTACCACAACGGTGTCTCTAGAAACCACCCCACAAAAAACAATTTGGAAGCATTCCCACTTTGGGTCACCTTTGTTTAGATTACTCTGCAATGTGTCTTCCTTGGATCCCATCAATATCAAAAGTGTCCACCTCCCCCAAGTATTTCCCATCTGCAGTGACATTCCCGGTATTACAGCTATGATCCCATTCCCATGAGTCAGTTTCATTTGCTACCTGGTCCGCCTTGCCATCATACTCTGAACAAAGGAAGTTTGAGTCTACCACACTCCCCCTGCCCCTGTTCAATTATTTCCCTCCCCCTCCCCCGCATTCAGTGGGTCATTCCGCAGATTGTCTCACACCTTTTGGTTATCTCCCTCGCACTTCTGGTCAAGGAAACATCATTGCCTTGACTAGGGTCCGGTCTCCCTCTGTTGACGACAACACACATATTCTAGAGGATAGACCCAAAGGTCCATGTACCTTGGTTTCATTAACATCATTGATGAGTTCCTTGGACCACTTGAGAGGAGTCCTTAGTGCCTCTCGGGATGGTTGTTTCTCACGTGTTCGACTTCAACTACATCATCGCACCGTTGAGATTCGTACAGGGTATTGATCTGTGCAGTATTTGGTTGAAGACCCCGGATGTCACGTGACTTTAACACATTGATGGGTCTATTCGAGGGACCTAAACAGGTTATGTCCCTTGTGATTTCTGGGTTGCGTTGGAAATAGTGTTCAGAAGCCCCAGCAGTGCTTCTATATAGATTTATGATTGATGCAACATACTTGTACCATAGAGACTCTGACTTTCCATCAGTGAGTCCATTCAACTATGTACCTTTCTATATCTAGTAGGCCATCAATCATGAAGATATAACATTCCATGAGAATGCCATGGGTCCAATGTAGCAGTTCTTCAGATCAGTATTGTATTTAGCCTCTAATTGAGGCAACCATTATTGTATCACTATTTGTATATGATCGGCTCTTGTATTTTAGAGCATAGATCACATTATTCTTTTGACATTGTTACGAGCATGGGGATGTCTTCCTCATCCATATACATGTCACACATTATTTGTATCTCACCCATTGATGGGAACCATATTAATACAAAAACCAAAAGCCACCATGCCCCAGCCTAGGAAGCACCACCTCTACATAGCAAATCCTACGATGTCTGTCAGCCATATGATGAGCTCATGCCCTCACACATCGGGGGGCAATCTGTTAACCCAAAAAATCCCTCACTTAGCTCTACATGGCCTACACCACCCAAGGACACCCATGATCGACCCTCGTAACACCCCATTAGACCCCCACACCCTCAAAAAGGCTTAAGAATGAAAAAAAGGGCTTAAAAACCCCCAAAAGGAGCCTAAATAACTCTCCTAGGGGCTAAAGCCTCCAAAAAGGGGCTAAAACCCCTCAAAGGAGCCTAAAACCCTAAAAGGAGCTAAAGTTAGGGCAAAAGGGGCTAAAGCTTGGACCAAGGGCTTAAAACCCTAAAACCCCCAAAAAAGCTATAAAAGGAGGGTGGGGAGTCACTCTCAAACAACTCTTCTCTTGCATATTGTTATGCCGCTCGTGGATTCCTTGAGACTCTTTGCCTCTCAAGCCACCCACATCCCCCTCTCTTCCACACATCTTCCCCATTGAGCCATAGCTCCTCCATTGCTGAGTGAGATAGAGAGGTGCTTCCTCCAGCTAGGGCATGGTGGCCCATTACACCAAAGAAGAGGTATACTTATGTGTTTTGTTTCATTTCTTTGCTTTTGTTTAACCCATAGTTTGTTTGCAGGTTTTTTATATTCTTCTTGTAGGTTTATTTCTAACATGTTTTGCAGCTTTTTTATTGTTTATTAGTTTGTTGCAGGTTCTCGGAGTTAAGCCCTAACCCTGTTTGCAGAGGGGCTCACTGCCATTTCTTTCTATTTCCCTTATTCCTTTCTGTTCCATTTTTCTTTCATGAATTTCCAAGCAGGAACATACCCTTCCATCCTATAGACGGAAGGGAGCCATTCTTGCCCCTGTAGCAAGGAGAAATCCTTGCTACAGTTACCCCCTCTCTCGTGGAAAGAAGAATGTCCATAAGGTTCTAATACTTATTTTTGAACAACTAAGTTCTCAGTAATTGAGAAGGCGCTTCTCCCATCTACCATGGAAATAAGAATGCACACAACTTTCTAACAATTCATTTCAAATAACTAAGTTCTCTAGAAGATATTTTCTCCCGCGACCATGGAAAGAGAGTGCTCACAAGGTTAAAAAAATTCATTTATAAGAATGCACACAACTTTTTAACACTTCATTTCAAATAACTAAGTTCTCTAGAAGATATTTTCTCCCACGACCATGGAAAGAGATTGCTCACAAGGTTAAAAAAATTCGTTTACATTAACTAAGTGTGAACTAAATTCTTTAGAAATATTGGAGTGGGTCAAGGCATGGAAACCCAATATCGTAGGTAAAGATAAATTACAACAAATTTAAAGGAAAAATAGTTAAATACACCACATATAATTGAGAGTAAACAAATACCAGTTGCCTTGTGGAGAGACCCCTATTCCCTTTACCATGTAAAGAAGAGTTCTCACAAGGTTCAAAGGTTTGCTTCTAAGTAACTATTAATATATAATCCTAAGGCAAGTAAACATAAGAACATGGATAAAGCATAATCACAACATAGCTAAGGAAAAATGTAGAAAGAAACAACTTAGTTAAGGACAAGTACATGAAAACTAACAAAGAAGATAAAACTAAACATATACCAACTTTTTCAACTCTACTATGTGGCATAGGTCAAACTCAATGAAGTATGGTCGAAATGAGATGCCTATTTGAAGCTCTCCTAGAATATCCAATTTTTAAACTATGCTCTCCAAACTCTCCTCCATGCTCCAATATTCCACTATTATCTTCCAACTTCTCGAGCCTTAACTCTCAAATAATAAAATGTAGTGACCATTAACTTGACATAGGTACATAGGGATTGTAAATGGAGTGACTTAATAAATGAATAAACTCAATATTTATGGCAAGTCCATTTTTTCCAATGATTTTAAGTTCCTTATGTTGGTTGTGGAGCCTGATCTTCCTGATTCATAGATGTTATTTCAGTGGTGTTTGGATCCCAGCACCTAATAGGATGTGGGGGGGATCCTCCGCCCAACTATATTTGTCAGGGGGAGGGTTGTGACTATTTTGGGATCCCCCCATTGGAAGGAGTTTGGAAGAAGCACCCTTGTAGCAAAATATTAGGAAAAAATACCTTGTAAAATGTTGTAATTTCAGAGTCATGACTTGGTCAATAATGGGTGGTTTACGAGCCCATGGTTTTTGGCTTCCCGTGGTATTTTACCTTGGTATTCCCTTTATAAAAGGAAGCCATTGTAATACAAATGGGTATTGTATTATAGCATTTTAAAATGATCTTTGTGATTGTGTGGGAGAGACGGTGAGAAAGTGAAGAGGAAGTGTAACGAGTTTGCTACAGGTTGTATCCCTTCATTTTGTTGGATGATATAATAATAAAGGACCAACAATTTCTATGTGGATGTATCCCATCTTAGGTGAACCACATTATATTTGTGTGTCTCTTGTAATGTGTTTTAATATTTTCATCTTGTTTATTGTTATTGATATGCGATCCTATTTTTCTAACAATTGTTATCAGAGCCAAAAGGTCTATTTGGCTGGTAAAAGCATAAGAACGAAGGGTTCCTGGTTTGAGTGGGAGCAATGGAAGAAGAAGGAAAGTTTAGGGTCGATAAATTTAATTGCCAAAAATGTCGGTTATGGAATATGAAAATGGAGGACTGTTTGTACCATAAGGATCTATACCTATCGTTGGGCGAAAAAATAAAACAACAACGACTATGAAGGATGAAGAATGGGGGGTTCTTCCCAGAAAGGAGTCTGGAATAATACGGTTGTGCATGGATTATTCGGTGGGTGAAAATGCGAATTTGGGTAACACTTCCATGAGAATCGGGTGCCCAAGCAACATAGCAGATATTATTCGGCCGAATAACTATATTTATTCGGTCAAATAACGTTTTTATTCAGCCGAATAATTGATCCTTTATTCGGCCGAATACTTTTTAACGGTGAATTGTTTATATTGATGGAATGAATAGCCAACTGGTAATTTTGACCAGTGGTTCTACGTTTATTCGACTGAACAATTGTTTGGACGAACAATTATTCATCCAAATAATTGTTTAGCTGAACGATTGTTCGGTCGAATAATTGTTTGGATGAATAATTGTTCAGCCAAATAATTACTCGGTCGAACAATTATTCGTCCGAATTGAAAGGTCGGCTGCGGCCCCATTCTCATTTTTTTTTTCTTGCAGTCATCTTCCGTCATCTGCCACCCGCAGCGTCACCTGTCGTGCATGTCCTTCATGGTCGCCCATCATCCCCGTCCTGCCACCCGCCTAGTCACCCATCGTTCCCATCCCCTCTTGCAGTCCCGCTTGTCATGCGTTGATGTGTACGTCCGCCACCCCACCACCTTTCTGGCCTCCTCTCAGCGTGGAGGCCTATTTGTGGGGGTATTTTCGTGGTCTGGCCTCCTCTCGACAGGTATGATTGCGTAAATTTCCTATTCGTCGTAGTTTTTTTTGATCTTATAGTATGATTGCGTAAATATTTTAGGTATGTCATATGATGAGAAAGGTAGATTCATTTTAATTTTAGTGGATAGGAATTAAATTTGTTGAAGTGCAGACTTGTGTGATTAATAAAAAATTATAAGTTGTGTTTATATTTATGATATTATGTTTTAAAATTTTTAGTTTTTATTTTATAGTTATATTTTAAAGTTTATTGTACATGTTATTATGAGTAGTGTAGATTTCTTTTAGTTTTAATTTCAGTTCACAGGTATTATGAGGAAGATATTCATTCATGAACTCTCCATGGGAAGAGTTCATGAACTTTGTCCCATGAACTCTGTCCATGGATAGAGTTCATGAAATCTGTCCTTGATCACTTTACTTAGCATAAGGGTTTTAAGTTGTTTTTATATAAACCATAAACAAAAAAAATCTCTAAGTACTGAGATTTGATTGACCTAATAATATTATAATATTTTCATATCAAAGTCAAAATATGATATTTTAGTATTTGCATATCAAAGTTACAATTATAGTTATATTTTGTCTTTGGCTTTACTTAGCATAAGGGTTTTAAGTTGTTTTTATATAAATCATAAACAAAAAAAAATCTAAGTATTGAGATTTGATGGACCTAATAATATTATAATATTTGGATATCAAAGTCAAAATATGATATTTTAGTATTTGCATATCAAAGTTACAATTATAGTTATATTTTGGCTTTGGATTTAATAAGGTACAAGTTGGAATGAAGGAAAGTGGAGGCATATGTGTGCATTTAAAGATATTCATGTCATTTTTGGTATTCTGATATTTTTTACAACGCCATATAACTATGGGTTAAATGTGTTACTCTTTTACATAAGATTGTAGATAACTTTCGACATAATACAAAGACATTATTACCTTCCAAGCAATATAATATATTCCAACACTCCCCCTTAATAATGGTTGGGAGAAGGGCCCACACTAACACTAAGGAAGGAAGGAATCATTAGTGCACCCCGTTGATGACAAATTCCAGAAGAACCAAAGCTACAAATAAGAAGAACACTTCGGCTGATGGAATTTGATGATGAACAACCGTTCCTCACTGAATCATGAAAGTGCACACGAATGAGGTTGTATGATGAAAGACCCAACACTAAAAAGTCGAGAACATGTGACAGAATCCAATCGCAAGATGACCAGATCACCACAAGAATCATCACAACCATACACGATAGCTGAAGAACTCTGATATAACATCCACACTAGTGTACAGATACCTTCTGACGGCCGATACAACAAAACATGTGGCTAAGAACACCACAACAGTGTACAAAAAAACCCAGATGGCCAATACACATGCGGATAGAAGACATTCTTCCAATCAAGGTGCAATATAAATATCTATAGAATACCTCAAACATCGAAGAAACAAGACCCCAATGGTCTATACATAGAAAATGATGTCATACAGATGAACATCATGACTTTAAGAGTAGAATATTGTGCTTCATTATTTCTGGAATAAGGTGAAAGCCTAAACAGAGAACTTATCTGCACAAGAACTTTAAAGATTAAAGCATATGAAGATCATAAAACAAAATTTCTCATACAGAAATGAAAATGCTTTTATACCAAAGGTTAGAAAACATCAAATAAAGGAATGGCAACATAATATGATCAAATAAAAGATTAACTTGCTCATTAAGGAAAATGAAGTTACTTTTACACATTAAGTGTCAGCCACAACATATAAATAGTGAGCCAAAGATTTCACTTAAATATATGAAAATTTAGTCATCAAGCAACTAATCTGAAGCATAGGTGCATTTCTTATTAGGATGATGTTAATATGCAAGAGATGAATGACCTGAAAATGTCAATGCTTCCATATAGGAATGTTAGAGACAAGTACGAACAAGATAACCTCTGCATCACTGGTCATATGTTTAAATGCATCATAATCCATTATCCATTCCACGTTAGAAGAAGAATTATTAGGCAAAATAACAGATGTACATAAAGCTACTTGAGAGTCATGAGAAGTTTTCTTTTTAGCTTTAGCCATTAAATGTTTCGCTTTAAAACAATTCTTTTCAAGATGGTTAGTTTTACCACAATGTTTACAAGGATCATATACTTTCTTCTGTTTACTATTTCCATTAGAAGCATGAGAAGCATGTCCATAATTAGTATTAGAAGGATTATAAACTTTAGCATTATTAAAAATTTTCTTATGCTACTTATTAAGTGCAGTTAGAGCATTATTATGTGTGAGTTGTCCTCAAACAATTAACCTTTCTTGTTCATTGATCAATCCTTTACAAAAATCATCAAAATTTTGCTTTGTAGTGCTTTGAGACAATTCTAGAGATCTATTCCTAGTTTGGATGAACATATCAAAACAATATGGCATTTTACGTTCTACACAAATAATAAGAGTAGTGTCAGTTTTCTTGTAATCTTTACCACAACTATTTAATTTCTCATTTAAAGTTTTCAATTCAGCAAGATATAACTCAACTCTTTCAAAGTTAGCAGGTTCGAGGGAAAATATATTCTTTTTAAGATAATATGCAGAAACATCATCAGATTTATCAAATAAAGAGGAAAGAATTTTTCCATACCTGAACCAGGCTGTCTTCTGCCTCAATACTTACCTGAAGACTATCTGCAATAGTTTGAACAGAAGCTACTTCGAAAGTCATAATGAGTGAAATTTTGTCAAGAAATAAGAAACTCTAATACTGAAAAAAGATAGAAAAATGGTGAAGAGCTTGAAAAGAGTTACACTTTATTGATTTGAATCTGCAAAATCATAGTTAAAAACACAGTAAAGAAAAGAGGAGAAATTTTCACTTACAACCCTGTGAAAAATATGTTCCCAAAAAATCCCAGTCTTCTATTCTAGTCACGTAGGTGGATCCAAAATGGTTGTTCCAATTCCAAAAACATGTTATAACAAAAAAATTGGTAAGAAACGACCAAGTTACGACCATTTTTTATAACTGTCATTTTTATTACAGAAAGGAAGCCCAGAAATGCCCAGTTTTATGTTTTGGTCACGTCGGTGGATCCAAAATGGCTATTCCAACTCCAAAAACAGGTATAATAAAAAATCGGTAAAAATTGACCAAGTTACGGCCCCTTTTGTATAACTGTCGTTTTATAATCGAAAGAAATATCTCCTTGAGGAGAGCCCCAAAATTATGTCGATCTACAGAAAAAACATCAAGAAACCCTTGAAAAAATTATGCAAAAATCTTACACAACAAGTTAGGGTCAGCGTAAAAAAAATGCAGAAATATGCCCAGATCTGAAGAGAAGCCTAATGGCTACCAGATAGAAAGCAAATCTACAACAAAATGACAATGCTCAAATGATAATCATTATTGATTGAAAGCTATAGAAGGTACTAGATCATAGCAACCCGCTCTGATACCATGATAGAATAGTAGAGTCAAGCTAAACTTGTTAACCTATCTAAGCAACCAACAACATATCATAAAAGATAAGACCAGGAAAAGAAAAGGACAAGAGAACACTGATATACGTGGTTCACCCTAATGGGTTACATCCACGGGAAGGTATTCTTCTATTATCTCCAGAATGTCTTCTCCAATCTTACAAGAGAGCAAAGCACAAATGCTCCAAAGAACATAGATGATGTACAATAGTGTCACAATAGTACCATTACTACATCAAGAATACATGACTATGTAGAGACTCACTTGACCCTATTATATACTAAGAGATGAGGAGGAATTACTCTCACATATTTCATGTGGGATAATATAATTCTCCAAAATAACATCTCTTAATACAATACCATGGACAAATACTCTACACAAGTAAATACAACACCATATAACTATGTGTTAAATGTATTACTCTTTTACCTAAGATTGTAGACAACTTTCGACATAATACAAATACATTATTACCTTCCAAGGAATATAATATATTCCAACAGACAGAGTTCATGAACTATGTCCATGTATGAACTTAGTTGTCTTCTATTGGAGGCTCATTCCGCGAGGCTGCACAAGCTAGGACTTCAGTTACTACAATAAATTAACCGCAGATGAGATATTCAGAAGCTCATTCATTAGAGTTCTATAGGGGTTAGCAAATAATTACAACTTAGTTTAATTTGGTTTATGTTTGTGTATATACTTATAGTTTTACATGTTTCATGTTATGTCACAAGTACATGATAGTCATAATCATTAAAATAGTGGAATGTATTATTATAGTACAAATAAAAAGGGCATTTAACCTGTAATTATGATTACCAATCAGTTTGATCTATGTATTTCTAATATAAAATACCAAATATTACAAATAACAATTATTAGTACACTGAGGTTAGTATCATTCCCATTAATATATGTCATAAAAAAACCACAAATAACCTGTATAATGCTTATTAGTTACAGTTTATACTTACCATTATAATAGGACATTGTACTGATTGATCTGAGCAACTATCCCATAAATATCTACAGATCAACTTTGCATTCATAAAAGTAAGATTTGTTTGTGGTTAAGCTTTAACATATACAAAGGGTTATAAAAATAATAAATATAAGGTAAACTACTTACACCTAAGCTCGAAGCTGAGCTGATCACAACCTGTATCAATATGAAGTAATATGCAAATGCTGATGATTACACTTTTCATGCTATAACTTTTTGTACATTGTTGGCAGGTATCGTTCATTTTTTCGGTGGTTGGATTGTTTTGCTTCCTTTGTTGTTAGAGTTTATTTGTGGAAATGGGTCACAATGTCATTTATATTTATTTGTAGATATGGGTCATAGAGTAATTGGAGTTATAGATATGATTGATCAAATATATAACTCCAATTACTCCACGACTGATATCTACACAAAATCTAGAGGAAGCGGAAGTAGTAATGCTTTTACTTGTTTCTTCTTCAAGGTATGTACTATTACCCACATGTATCAATCGATAGCTAATGTACACATGGACAGAGTGCATGAAATTTGTCCATGTGGACAGAGTACATGAACTCTTTCCACATGGCCAGAGTTCATGTACTATGTCCACATGGACAGAGTGTATGAACTCTGTCCATGTGGACAGAGTGCAACATCTTTTTGTTTGGAATTAAATTATGCCATTGCTTCCTATACTCTATTTTATTATAACATGTCTCTTATTATGGAACTAGTACAAAATGAGAAATTAGCTACTACGTGACTAAAAATTCTAGTCATCAAAATTTTTTCAAGTGATTTACTACTAAATATGAGCAATTTTGATTGACCCAACTATAAACGACTAAAATTAATGACTAATTTAGTCACCAGTTAACAAATATGATTAGATAATAAGTGACAGAGTTAAAAATGACTAACATAAATGACTAATTTAGTCACGGCATAAAAAATGACTAACGAGAAGAATATGAATTAGTCATTTACGTTAGTCATTTTTAATTGTGTCATGGCAAATTGCAACTGTGACAATGAAGCATTACAATTTAGTAAATTTTGTAAATTGTCTACCTTATGTTAGTAATATTGGTTCCATGCACCTCTATCTTCAGAGATCCAACAAAGGATTTGCATGAATTTGATCTTGACCATCTTTATCCCTGCTAGACCATTAAAGCAAACTGTCAAGCGCATGCCAAAGGAAAATTAAGTTCCTACAATTACGAATTAGGTACTAAAACTAGTACCATATTGATACCTAGAAGCATCATAGCTAGTTGTTGATCCTTCAATGTAAGAGTCCCAAGTCCCATACTGAGGTGGTTTTCTAACTTCAATATAACTATCATGATCTGTGACCGTTGAACTAGCTGCACCAGTCGATGTAGCTTCACTAGGATCAGTTCCTTTAAACGTCGTAGTAGTTGATCCAATAATAATTGAATCGGTGGAAGCACCAAGAACAATATTTTAACCAATCAAAGACTCAATTATAATTAAACTGGGGTGATGACCCAGAATTAGTCTCAGATCCATATGCAGTAAAAGTAGAGGCCCGACCCCATCTCGGAGTTTCAGGTAAATATTTCAATTCCTCGACCTCTTACATGCTTAACCTCGCAGAATATGATATGTATAATGCAGTGATGACCTCTCCTTATCACTATGAAGTTAAACCTCCTTTATGCATTATTGGCGAGGTAAATTTTTCATCTAACGTCACCACCCACCTGATTCATGATGTGCACAACTCTTCTCGACCAACGTCCTCGATCCAAGTTTATAATTATATACTACTATAACAAAAAATACCATTAAAACAAATACTATATAATAATAAAACAATTATTATATTTATATAAAACACACATTATTGTATTTATATAAAACACAAATTAATTAAATTTTATATTAATCCTAATTTATAAAACCAAAGCCATTGATTCTCTATATGTTTGGCTAAAGGAGGAGCAAAATGAAACCCTTCATCATTGTTGAGTGATGTCGAAGATCCATGAATAACATGGAGCTCTTGTTCTCAACTCAAAAGATAATCCTGTAAAGATTCATAATTGTTTAGAGGACATGCAATGTTGAGTTTGACACCCTAAATAAATTTTTAATGCAACTGTAAATGTTTTTTTTCTATTGAGACTAATGGATGCATAATGTCCATAAAATGAAATCCATGCATTATAATAGAGGGGGAAATTCTATGAGAGGAAATTCCCTTTAGGCTTCTTGAAGAAAAATTGGTTGTCTTGTTGGAATGAAATTGTCCTTGTTATTTTCCTATTCATTTTACTTTTTATGTTGATGTTACGGAGAGAAACTTCCTATGGCTTGGGGTGGCTTGGGGTGTACCACAAGAGACAGATAAACCGCATAAACCAATCCTTTCCTATATGCAAGAGAAACCAAATATCTAACACTAAGTGATCATAGGTTGTACCTTATTCTTGATGGTTGAAGTAGATCCTCATTGAGCTTTTTCCAATCCCGCTTGCTTTAGCAATTCACTCTCAACAATAGTAAACAAGAAAAGCAAGATATATAATATGGTGTTATATCTACTCTAGCATGTGTATTCATCAATGTATAAACAATTAAATATATCCATGGATTCAATATTCATTCAATTGCACATTAAATAGATAGGAAAATATATTTCTATTAATCAAATCAGAGATTACACAAGTAACAACCTCTGTCTGCACGTCTACGAACCAGAAAAACTGAGTCCTCCACGTGGGCCTCCACCACCTCAATCCTCCATCTCTCAATAGAAAGCTCACAAGCAAAGGCAATCTTGGGAAGAACAGCAAGTACTCCAAAGGGACAAAGGGATGTAGAATTAAGTATAAGCAAGCTACAACAACAATGGACTATAATTTCCTTGCTCTTCAATTCCTCTCTTTCAATGTATCCAAGGGGTTCCTTATATAGCACTCCAAAGGGGTAATGGGGGGTTAAATCCAAGCGATCTTGAGGCATATGGAAGGCCAAGAGTCAAGTGGTTCGGACATACATCAAGGAAAACTCCAAAAATATTTGTACTTATGCACACATCTTGATGTATGCGGGTTTGAGGTTAAGATCCACGTATATACGCGAGAAAGGGATTAAAAGTCATGTACAACAAATAACAGGTGTTTTTAGGGATGATCTTGGAAACATCATGTACAACAAATAACAAGTGTTTTTAGGGATGATCTTGGAAACATCAAAGGTACAATATTGGTCCATGGGGTCCAAAGAGTCTGCAGAGGGACAGGGAAGGCCATAAATATGTGATTAACCATGTGTGGTAAAATCAGCTGTAACAGATGCCCCCTAATGTGTGAGGTCAGAGGGGTAACATGATGGCCGAAATACATTATAAATCCATCCCAGAAGAGGAGTGATGAAGAACCAGGTGGAAGAACCAGCCATCCATCAGTATAGTACAATAATCAATCTCTGCACATGGTTGCAAATATATAGCAGTCCCAGATACATAAGAGTACAATGGCCATGAATAGGCATGATATACAAAATGTGACATGTGTGGTCATCGCCATGTATAATATATAATATGTCAGAATATCCATGATGAAGATATGCAAAGGATCAAAATCTCCATAGAAGTTGAAGATATACAATGGATCAAGATCTCCATAATGGCTGAAGATATCTGACATACACTGGAATCAAGTCATGAGAGATGAAATCTCATGAACACTGGCACGATCAAGGAGGTATCATATGTGGAATGCCAACAATATGGAAAGTCTTCTACACAAAATGCTACGAGTACATGTCCTACTATGTGAATAGAGGTGTCGAGGTCAAACATAGTAGTCCATCATCTGATTACTCGTCATTGATGTATATCGTTAACAGATGCGAGATCACCCACCGATAATTAAAATGGGAATCAAGGTAATAGAGTGCAATATAATAAGTGAGAATAGATGTGTTGAGGTCGAACACTTGAAAGAATTCATTGATCAGGGGACATTGATGTATTCCTAAAACTGTCGATGGTGAGAGCACCTACCAATGATGACTCTAAGTCTCAAGGCACTCAAATGAATCTAGACTCCTATCCAAGAATAAATGATTTGAAGTCAATGGGATGGAATCCACTGGAAGGAGGGTATTAAGGAATTCCCCATCAACCAACACGAAGTACTGAGAAACACTGTACAATATGGAAGGACTCAAACAATATGTGCACGAACTAGTAATAGTACCGGGAATGGCCGACATGCAAAGTCAAGACAACTGAGGAATGACCGACTCAGGATTCAACTTCCTTCGAACAAGAGCATACAAACGAATGGTGACTAATGTAGGAAGCATAGAATCGATATGCAAAACTAGGACATCTTTGCGACACAGGAGGCATCAACAGAGGCTCCATATGGACTGGAAGCTTAACCAGTCGGTGGAGATAAACTTAGAGAAACGAGTACAAATCCTAAAGTCAAACTATTAACCAAACCAATGGTTGTGATATACAGTGCTCTGTTCGAAGGTGACACGACTCGACTACTGCCAAAAATAACATCTTTTCCTGTCCGATTTTTTGGTTTTTTGATTTTTTTTATGTTGTACTTTTTCAGATATTTTGAAAAGCTTGAAAAAGAATAAAAGTGCTTTATAGTTACAAATCTAGGAGGAGACGAGTATAAAGGGTCAAACAAACTAGTTCCAGGCAGCGGGACATAACTATGCTCAATGTAGGGAAACATGTGCAAGATAACGACACTCTAGGGAATGTCCCCTCTAGGTAAAAAATAGGGTATCAAGCTGCAAAAGATATATAAAAAGGCTCTGCTTGGATAGACATGAGACAAGATCAGGATATATGGCTGATAATCAAAGTTAGGGAAGCCGGTGTAAGGCTCAATAAGGCAAGCAAAACACATGATAATGCAATTACAACTTGACATATCCAAGGGGAGTCCATGGGGAAAAGGCCAGCATAAAGCTTAAGAGGAGTATGAAGCTCTTGCTCAAAGTCATGGCGGTACTATACAAAGGACTCCCACACCTTAAAGGAGAAATGTTAGCATGGGCACCAAATGAAAAACATGATCTAACTAGGGTACCCATGTATGGGAAATCTCTACCATTCACAACATGTCACTTCTAAAAGCAGCAAGAAGGTTCCGTGACAAGATAGAATGGGTTCGTACCTAATGTTAAGATGAAATGGTCATAAGGTTATGCAAAGTGCAAATGGATGTACAACCTAAACTAAATGCTAGTTTGGACAGAATACCTAAAATAAGCACGAATGGGTCAAAGCCATGGTCAAACCACACTCAAAACGGGCTCCTACAACTTCAAATTAGTTCAAACGGTCCAAAATGGTTAGAAATGGTAAAAAACTATAGAAAGTGGGTAAACATTTCAATTTTTTTTCTATAAATAGTAAAAATTTAAAATTTTTCATACCATTTGAATTTTTTACCCAACATAGTGCATTTGAGCTCAGAACTTTAGAAGCAAATTCTGGGAGCATCGTTCGGTGGAATCCCTCCCCGTTTGATCTAGGTAGATTCTCATGCTTCTCTCTTTCATTTTGATGCAAATTTTTTAAATTTCCATGGCCAATTTAATTTTTTGAGCCATCCTAAATTGAGCGTTTCATCCCACATAGAAATCGGGATTTTTTCCGTGTATAGGGTTCTCCATACATGGAAAATGCACCGAAACCCACGTACATAGGCGGCTATTTTGCAAACAGTCACGTACAGGGCCGCGGAGAAGGATTTAATGGGCAAATACTGATAAAAAACTTGGTTTTTTGTGCAGGATGGTACTAGAGTGGAGAGAGAGAGAGAACATGGTGATGTTGAGGAAGCTGTTCAAGCTGATCTCATGGCCCAACAAGCATTACAGGCCCGTGGATTATACAAGTTTTGGTGTCTTGGCATCCTGAGGGCCAAACCAAGACTACTCCAGTTGTTGGTAGACTATTGGTATCTAGAGTCTGAAACATTTCAGATAGATGAGATATTTCTCAACATTGAGGTTGAGGAAATATATTTCATTATAGGTTTGTACCGACGAGGGGAGGTGGTGAACCTCTGATCCTGTGGGCTAGGAGGCGAGTTGACCATAGATGAGTACATAGCTGTGTACTGCTTTCTAGATACAGAAAAGGTTGGGATTCAAATCCTGACAAACTCGATTCAGATTCTAGGGCTAAAAGCCATACTTTTGGCCTTAGGAAGGATTGCAAGTTTGGCTTCAGTCCACCAGGCCTCACGACCAATGATGTTCTATGCGGTAGAGTGTATACACCCTACAGTATACGACTGGAGTACTACGCTATTGAGCAACATGAAACTATAGCTCAGTGACTGCAATATGGGTCGGGTGCGAAACTTCGGGTTTGGAAGCATACTGAGTACATTCTTCTTTGAGCAGGTGCTAAGGCTAAGCCCTAGGATAGACATTGCTCTACATGGAGTTCGGGATCTAGCTCAGTGATGTTGGGCTAATGCCATGCACAAACTGGGAGGTGGCAGGGTGGCTAACCCCTACCCAACATATTTCTTTCTATGGTGGCGGAGACAATTGAACGCAATAGATGACTATCCCTATGCAGGGATTGAGTTCTGCGGTGATCTAGACATGCCCCTACCTCCGGGAGTGGCTTATGGAGATATAGGTAAAGAATCCCAAACCCACTTTTAATTTTTGAATTATAAATTGTTTTTTGTGTTTTTTTTAATATATGAAATCAAAAGACATGTTTTTGGTGTGACAACACATAGTGAAAATCTATCATGTATATGCAGATGTAGGACCACAATGGTCGAATGTTTTCCCTCATCATCGACGGAGGGGAAGAGGGGATGAGATTATGGGTGCGGATGCAGAACAGATGCTCCAAAGCATCCACACAAACTTTGTTCGACTAACACACAGAGTATCCATGGCGCAAGTTGAGGAATTTCCTGAGGTGATCCAGTGCCATGTGGTTGGAGTACCATGAGCATGGGTTTGACTATTGCACCGATTAGCTAGAGCCATAGTGTGATATCATGATCAGGACCCTCCTCCTCCTCAGGCTTAGAGACCTGAGTGTACTCATTTTTGTATGACCGTGTATTTATATTTTGGTAGTTTGCAAGCCCCAATTTTGTATATGACACTTATGTATTATGATCACGTCACTTTTTGAACTTAATGAAAAACTTTTATGATGATTGATTTTATTTTATTTACATGTGTGTAAAATGTGTTTGTGATATGCTTATGGTCTGTGAAACAAATGCTAATCTAACACATAGTTAGCATATGAGTCAACAACTTGATTAAAAATTCTTGGAACATGAATGCATGTTATACTCTCAAATTTCCATTCTAGCAATCTAACCCGTAAGAATGTTCATAATAATGTCGGATCCCTAATACGATACAATCCATTAAGTTGTGAAACCGCTAACTGCGAATCAAGACGTACCTCAAGAGAATTAACACCATGTGAAATGGCATCACACAATAACTCAATAACGGCACTATATTCAGCAACATTGTTTGACGAAGGCCGTAAACATATGCCTCTTGAAGACAATACTTGACCCATAGGAGTATAGATCACCCAAGCAACCAAAGCTGAGTTTTGAGTGTGACGGCTAGCACCATCAGCGAATCCTATGTAAACGGAAGACTCCATCGAAATCTTCCATAACAAACGAAAGCTAATCAACAAATCCAATCACCATAAGAAAACCTAACTATGCAATGCAAAACTATACAATAATAAACAAAAATCAGCCCTAGCTAAAGATCATGCATAGTATTTTTTGAGATAGAGTCCATTTCTAGGCTCCACCAAGGATGTCCCTTCATAATCAACCAGATCATAGGTGCCTTTCTCTAAGACACGTTTAACCACATAAGGACCATGCCACATGGGATTAAACTTTCCTACCCCCAAGGGTTCCTTAGCTTGATCTCATAAAAGGACCAAGTCACCTTCACTAAACCTCCTACGATGGACAGAATTATCATATTGGACCTTAATGCGATGCTTGTTAACCTATAGAGTCACTAATGAATCTCGATGCAACTCATCAAGCTACTCTAAATGGACCAAATGCTCTTCCAATGCAGAAGTGTCTGGTAAAATCTCCACAGCTAGCTTCAGAGAAGGGATTTACCATTCAACTGATAATATAGACTCCACCCCATGCACAAGCTGATAGGGAGAAAAACCAGTGGCAGTCTTAACCACGGTTCTATAGGCCCGCAAAGAAGGATACAACATAATATGCCAATTATTCTTCCTTTGTGTGATGGTTTGTTGGAGAATAGACTTAAGTGACTTCTTCAACCTATCCATTCGCTTGAGGGTAATAAGAAGATGAGTGCTCTTGCTTATACCCTAACTTGGAAGCCAACTCTTCCATCATTTTATTCTAAAAGTGCCTACCATGGTCAGTGACAAGCTCTTTCGGAATGCCGAAGCGGGTGATAATCTAGTTTAACACAAAATGCACGGCTGTCTCACCATCGAATTTAACTATAGGCATAGCCTCTACCCATTTTGCGAAGTAATCGATAACCACAATAATATGATGGTGCCCCCTAGTCGAAGCTCGGTTGTAATCCATAAAATCAACGCCCCACTTAGTGAAGGGACCGACGGTGACAATAGGATGCAATGGGGCAGGATGCGAGCACATATTATGTGCAAACACCTAGAAATGGTTGCACTTATTGACTTCATTAACGCAATCCTTAAAGATAGACAACCAAAAATATCTCGCTCTCATTATTTTTTGGGCTGTAGAAATCCCAAATAACTGACCACCACACACCCCTCCATGGAAATCATTAAGCATGACCTCAGCCTCATCATGAGTTAAACAACAATGTAAAATAGAATCCACCCCACGACGATACAAAGTATCATCCACTATAAGGTAGTTCTTTGCTACATGGTGTAGTCGTCGTCGCTCACCCCGTGAGAGGTGAGTGGGGACCTTCAATGTCCATAAATACACAATGATATCTCCATACCAAGGGTCCATAGTTGAGATGAGGAATATATGCTCATCGACAAAAGAATCCTCATAAACCCCCTCTTCCTCCAAATTTGGGAAATCTGATATAAGCTCAGCAAAGATTAACGATTTCTTCGATTTCGCTGAAACGAATTCAAGATGAAACTCTTGCAAAATCACAATCCATTTATTATATTCCCCCCCAATCATCCTTCTAGTGAGGAGGAATTGAAATGGATTGATGTGAGCTACGACCAAAGTTTGGTGAAGTTGAATGTAATGTCTCAAACGCTGAACTGCATGAATGGTGGCTAAGGATAGCTTCTCCACATGGGAATAGTGAATTTCTGCATCAATAAGGTTTCAGCTCAAATAATATATGACATGCTCATGGAGCTCCTCATCCTCTTGAACCAATACCATGCCAATCATCTCTTAAGACACAGCCACATAAATCAAGAAATCACGGCTATAGTCTTGTGGACTAAGCACGGGGGTTGTTGCTAAGTCTTGCTTAAGAGCATCAAAAGGCTCTTGGGCTCGCTCATCCCAGTAAAAAGGAGTGCCCTTCTTCAATAGACACATTAATCCTTTAGTCAAGTTAGAAAAATTGACCATGAACCTTCATAAGAAGTTCGCCATACCTTGTAAACATTGAAGGTGTCAAATGTTACGCAGGGGAGACAATTGAAGTATTGCCTCAACCTTCAAGGGATCGACTCTAATACCCTCCTTAGACACGATGAATCCTAGTAAACGACCAACTGTCACACAAAATATGCACTTATGAGGGTTTAAATGAACTTGATAATGACGACACTTTTCGAACACTAATCTCAAATGATAAGGATGACGCACTCTCAAACGAGAGTGAGCAGTGAGATCATCCAAATATACTTCGATAATCATTTTAAAATCATGAAAGATTAAGGTCATGGACTGCTGAAATGTAGCTTCAGAATTTTTAAGGCCAAAGGGCATCTTCTGATATGCAAAACTACCCCAATGACAAATAAATGCGGTCTTCTATTGATCCTCGGGCTTAATTTGGATCTGATTATATCCGGAAAAGCCATCCATAAAAGAAAATACCTCACTCCCTGCACAGTCATCCAAAATTTTGTCAATAAATGGTGTAGGGAAGTTATCTTTAGGACAGGCTTGATTTAAGTCACATAAATCAATGCATATTTGGATCGCTCCCTGCTTCTTATCCACTGGAACAGGATTTGAAACCCACTCCATCAAGGGAATGGGATAGATAAAACTAGCTTTAAGTAGTTTCTCTATCTCAGCTTTAATGGTAGGGGATTTTCTAGGATTCACGACACGCAAACGCTGTCGAACCAGTTTTCCATCTGGATAGGTTTTGATTTCATGTTCGACAATACAAGGGTCTATACCTAGAATTTCTTTGTATGACCAAGTGAAAATATCACAAAATTCCTTAAACAACTCGGTATACTCTTTGATCTCATCAGGGGAACAACCCGCCCCAATGTAGACATTCTCAATCTTACCAGGATCACGAGAAATGTTGATAGGAATTGTTGGTGACAAGTTAACCATGTTCCCTTTAGCCATCTGACCAGGAGAGCTTAATGGGACCACGGGGCTACCAATTTTCTCTCTAAGAATCTCCCTAAAGTCATGACACTCTAAACGCTCAAGCTTGGGAAGGAAATACGATCTATGGTGCAACTCTTCCCAAGGTTGCTCAATTCCAGACATGGCCTCAATAATAGCTTCATATGATGGAAAAACATCATCAAGGCAATCGTTAGAGTGAGATGACTCTACTTCCCATGTAGGCAGCACATACGGGTCCTCCTCCTCCGTCTAGAAGAGGAAGGACTAAGCTCTACAACATGATCAAGATTATCTTCATACGCCACCATTGTTGCAGGCAACGACATGTCAGTCTCAACAGGCATACTCGAAGTACTCGGTGAAGGAAGAATCCATGGATCTCCCATATGAGTAGTGCGAAAAGATACCAAATTCGACAAGGATGAGGCCCCACCAAGACTAGACCCAATCATAAGGACGGGCGCAAGACAACTAAAGGTTCCCATAAGAGAAGGATACATTCCCATACCCACATTCTTAGTTGCCGGCTGAGAATGATCGATAATCGGGATGGAAGCTCCCGATGATGCATTAGGACTAGGATTATGGAATGACTTTTGATCAATAGTAACGATCTTCCCATTAAATAGAAAGTAAACAAGTCGAAATAGGGAATAAGCTATGGCTTTCATATTGTACATCCAATTCCTATCCAACAAAAGATTGTAGTCAAGGGGTGCATCAACCACCTCGACCTCGATCGCGACAGTCTTCCCTCCCACCTCTAGAGAATGAAGTATACTGTGTGGCCAAAATGACCTACCATCAACATCCATCAACATGTTGGTAGATTGAGACAACGTGGGAGAACCTAAAACTTTCCAACAAGACAAAGACATCATGGAAGCGACAAATCCTTCATCAATAACAGTACGCATGATGGTGTTGTTGAGACACTCTACATGAATCAAAAGAGACACGTAGTAAGGAAAGCGAGGCTGTACTCCCATGGTTTCAAATTTGATAATGGAAGAAGAGCTATCGTCACTAATCCCAAGAGTAGACAACAAGGCCTTTTTTTGCGGAGGACAAGTCTAAAGCACTTCTAATGCAGACATCGCACAAAGAGTTTGGCCCAAATCCTTGACAACTGAATAGTTCTGGGAAGCTCAGGCATTAGGATTGTGCCTTGAGTGTTTCAATACTCCCTTAGGAATGTGAGGCGGAACTTTAGGTTTATCCGTAGGTTTTTCAATTCGCAAAGGACTCTTGGGTGGAGCAGGTTCTTTCCCAAGGTCAGGTTGTGACGAACCATAATATTTCACACGTGTCACAAATTTGGTAGCTCTCACCATGTTGATGCAACTATGACCGGAAGCGGCCTCTAGTGGGTTTTGATTTCCACCAGATGCACAACCAAGATCATCAGTCCTTGAGTTCATAATTTGATTATTAGGCAAAGGATTAGTAAATATAGCTGGGCCCTGTGCTATGAACTTCGAGGTGTCCTCCATACGAGGGCACAAGTGAGTGAGGTGATCATCCTCACACAACTTACAAGGAAACTTCACCTTACGTTTAGGCTGCTTGCCCCCCCCAAAATTATTCGTGTTCTTTTCATTATTATTACCATTTTCATTTTTATTCCCACCCTCACGATTATTTTTTCCTTTCTTTTTAATCCTTCCAAGCTGCAGGTTGCCTTCTGGGTTTGACGTTTGCATGGAGAGTACACTTGTCGATTGGGTAGGTTGAGATGAAGTCATAGCTTGTCCCGACGTAGGTTGGTTAATCGATAACTGGCTCACTTGTTTTGTAACTGAGTCTGCAAGTTTTGTACTCGTGGAACCAACAATACCGTCGGCATGTGGTACAGGTTTGATCTTGGGGTCAAAATTGGATCTTGGAGAATTCGAAATAATCTCATACAAGAGTCCAGATTGAGCATAGATCAAATCCAACTCTTGAGCCCTAAAGATAGCTTGGTCCTCATTTTGAACTCCATATGTAGAA
Organism: Pseudotsuga menziesii; assembly: GCA_001517045.1. Classification (NCBI taxonomy): domain Eukaryota; kingdom Viridiplantae; phylum Streptophyta; class Pinopsida; order Pinales; family Pinaceae; genus Pseudotsuga; species Pseudotsuga menziesii. The sequence goes on along the minus strand of LPNX010931335.1, from coordinate 134,271 downwards.
ACATCGTTCGCAATGAAAGGTAACAATGACTTGAGGAACTATTCTAAAAGAAACTCTGGTGGTATAAAGGCCTTAATTAATCATTTCCATTTATGCCACTCTTGAATATGATCCAAAATATGCATGGCTTTGTCTTACTGAAAGGTCGACAAGAGTTCGGTACCGACGTCATAACGTACGGGTAGCTGGAAATGATTAAGAAAAGTCATGGCAATTGTTGAGCCGCAAAAAGATGACATTTTATTCATCATTTCACATACTATTTATCACCTTATTCCATTATATCCTTCCATAAAACCATTAACATTCACCACTTTCATAATAAATATGGGTTTATATTACCATTTTCCAAATCATTTATTTTGAGTATTTTGAGTGAATTTGTGGTTAATTATTGAGAAAAATAACATATTTTCATTATACTTTAAAGTTGGGTGAGTTTACATGAAATACACCTATGACGTTTACAGATGTATTTGAAGACTTTGACAAGCTCAAAAATCACTACCTAGCCTCAGATTCGAATTTCATCTTCTAGATGTGAGCTAACTTCAAGGAGAAGATCATGGAGGTGTGGAGAGAATATCTCATCCAATATTTGTTGGGAATTTGAAGGGATGAGTTGTAGATTTGTTGAGGATTTGGGGGGATGAGTTGTCTATTTGTTGAGGATTTTGAGGGATAAGTTGAGAGAATAGTGGATCTATAATTATGATCAATTCATGTATAAATAGGAGATATCTCTCCTCATTTTGGTCAGAGGCCTCTCTAGTGGTTTGGAAGTAGCGAATAGTTCAGAGTTAGTCATAGAATAGGATTTCTAATTGTTATGTCATGGAGATGATAATTCATGCACATCCCTTGACTCTCTTATGTTAATATAGATTTTCATAATTTCTTTCTCACGAGTTGTTAATGTAGAATTCCAGCTATTTCTTTTTATGCATTTTCAGTATTGTTTTTATGTGAGCTCACAAGTTAATGATTATTTGCTTTATATCAGTTTACGTTTATGCAATTTTATGCTTTCATAGATTAGATTTATTTTCTGCAATTTCCTGCTTTTCTAGATTAGATTTCCGTTCATGTCATTTCTTGATTTTCATGTCATTTCGCTTTTGCAAATTTAATTTAATTTCAGTTGCATATATTTTCACTTTTAGTCATTTAGAATATTAGATTAGGATCAACGACACTCTACCCTTGCACATATTTTGTCTTTTCCTCGCAAGTTTATGCTCTCTCCAGGTTGATAATTAAATCGTTGGAATTCTGTTTAATTTTTTTAATGTTTTGCCCCAACATTTTGGCGCGAACAATGAAGAATCAACATTTGAAGAATCTTGCATATTAGACAAAGAATACCTGTTCAAACTGGATATTGAAAAGGATGAAGAAGGGATCTCGGGTGACCATCATGCAAACGAAAGTTGCATCAAACAATGTTTTCAAGTAAGTACTAGTTTAAATCACTTTTGTTTTTACTTTTATTTCATTAACTTACATTTTCTGCACTTAGTTTCACATATTTCTATACATATTAAATTTCATTTTGTAAAATTAAATTTGAATTTCTGTTTAGTTTTGTTACATAGATGGCTACATTGGTAATTTCATTACACTTAGATGATCGTAAATATCAATTAGAATAGAGTAGGTAGGTTTTGGTTTCTTTCAATTAGCATATAGGATGCTTTGTTTAATTTTTTTTTTGTACTAGGGGAATCGGTAATCGGGCGGTTCTTGTACTCGTGTGACACGGGGTCCATTCCCGTCAGTTGCCACTATAACCCCAGGTGCGTCCACATAGCCCGCAAGCATGGGGCACGGATAAGTCGGGGTGAGATTTGAACTTGAGACCTCCTTTACAACATTCCTTCATTTACATGGCACTTGCCAGTCAGTCTACAACCCTGCGGGAAAGATGCTTTGTTTATTTGTTTTTAATTGTTAAAATATTTTATTTATAATAGTCTTAAATAACTATTTTGTTTTTAATTTTTTTAAGAACAAAAAATGGTCTTAACTCATTAAAATTAAAAAATATTTTAAAAAAACAATTGAAATTTTGATTTCTTTTCAGTTTAAATTTTCTTCTTTATTTTTTCATGCTAGGAATAAAAAAAATGAATTAAGAATTATCTTCTTTTAATAAGCAATTAGTAAATAAATAAAATTAACAAATAATAAAAATTTATATAGTTTTTTTAGTTTAAAAATTTATAAAAAAATTTAGGTTTTGTCTTATGAGAGACTATTACGAGAAGAACAATTAATTTTATTTATTTATTTCATATAGTTTGTAAATAAACTAAGTATTGACAACCACATAGAATGCTAAAGAGCAAGTACACTTGAATGAGAATATCCTGAACAACCTAAACTGTCTTCTATTTTGGCAAGATTTATAGTTTAGAAAACATGCACCTAAAGCAATTGAAATTTGAGGGTCGAACGTGAAATAAATGTAACGATTCAGTACGTTGAAAGTAATTATTTTCGCATATACTTTTACAAATAAACTGTATATATACCTTGACTGTGTAATTGTTAAAAAAATCATAAAACAGAGCATTCATCCCTTCATCCGAAACCTGAAAAAGAAAAACCTTTTAGACCTCCATACAAACCCTATAAATAGTCTTTCATGCGCACCCTGTAAACAGTCTTCCATGCACAATCCGCAAACGTATTGGAAACAATTATATATCTTGATCTGAGCATTCATCCTACCACACTAAAACCTGCATTAAAATTAATATATCTTCTACAATATGTTGAGGGGATGTTATTACTAGTCTCTGGATCTATCGCTAAAATATAAAAGGGCTCCGTAACCACCCATAAAATCTAGTCGTAATCTGAGCAGGAGATCCTTTACATTGTTAAACAACCAGTTCTATTCTAAATTGACTTCAATTACCTATTTAATTCGACTAGTGGACAAACGAATTTCAATAAATCATAATTTTTGGCAACTAGAGTTTCAATGTTACAACGAAAAACCTGGCATGATTTTTTATTAAGATAATTACCTATCACTGCCAGATATCGATATTGTTGCAAAAATTTCGTTAGATGCCCTAGACCTCACAGGTTCTTCCCACGTTTCTGCATTAATTCCGTTACATTTATTAAGGAGGTTACAAAATCGGTTGTAAATCTGAAAACAATAATAATTATCTCCACGTCTAGAACAAACACATCGACATTTGGATCGCCAGTAATCACGTACATGATGAATGGTCATAGTGGTGGAATGTGAAGCTATCTTGTTTGACTGTCATGTGGAGGATACTTTAATTATCTCAGTGTTTGAAAACAGTTTGCATCTCCGGTTTGTGGCTTTAGCTACATGTCTTGAGGCATTGAATTGTACATATCGTGATTGATGGCACAAGAAACAAGCGGATAGTATTTGGACGGATAGGAATCATTGCTTGAACTCAAATAAAAATATAACCCTATGATTAATAAATAGATTCCTATCTTGTTATAATGTAGATTCATATGATTAATAAGTAGATTCAATCTGAGAATGATGGCGCTACAATCCGAGGACAAAATCAAGGAGAAACTGCAAATCAACACACACACACACACACACATATATATATATATATATATATATATATATATATATATATATTAGAACAATGCGATCTCTAAACATTATATAAATTAAAAAAAAGAAAATTGTGGTTAAAAAATACATAAAATAAATAAAACATACATAGCATTTTCCCATGCTGAAACCTGCAAAAAATAGCTGTAAAACACTTCAACCCTTCATTCGCAACTCGCAAACAGTCTTCCCTGCACAACCTATAAATGCTTTGGTATTTCAGCCTGTCCTTTTATCTGATAAACCTGCAAACCTGTAAACGTAATTTTTTTTATAACGATCGACCCGTCTGTAAATGATCCACAAATGAGAGATTTTGGATCACTATGCCCGTGATTAAAATAGATCTGAGCCTGAAGCCTGTTAAATGATAAAAAAACTTTCAAAACCATTCATGATTTCTTTTCGCTATCTTGGGTTGTCAGTGAAACAGTCTGGGGCATAACATATGGCTTAATGCCTATCTTCTCACCCTAATCCACTAGATCATTCACATTCCATTTTATTAATTAACAATCAGCTCTATCTTTAGGTGACTTCAATAACTCATTTAATCCGGCGAATTTCCTGCCATTAGTTAAGGGTTTATAGGTATTTTGGATTAATGATGAAGGATACTCACCCTCTTCATGGTTGCTTTGATTGCTGCTAACTCTTTTATAAGATGCCAATTAACGGAAAGTGAGCCAAAAAACCAATAAAATTGATGAATACGTACCTTCTCCAATTCACCATCAAGTCTTGATTTGCGTGGTGGATCTAGGTTGATGCACCTTCGTTAAAATATCCTTCCTCTATTACTTGCTAGGAATATTTGTACCATTCGTGGCATTGATGATTAACCATGTGAGAAGATATGAACTTCAATATCACTCGCCTTATAATGACGAGAGTCACGGATAAAAACCCTGGCTATTCTTAGCCTATGTTGTATCCTTTGTCTTTTTGGTATATTCCCTCTGTTGCTATGAATGCATGATAAACTGTAATCATCAAGCTTCATTGCAACATATGGGATGGGATACTCAGATGTCTTGGGCTGAAAACATAAATTTCCAACTAGTCATAGGAGATCATAGTCTACTAGTTATAGCCATACATGTTCCCCATACTTTCCTTAAGAGATATTGTGATTCAATTTGTTTATTTATTAATAGATATTGCCTACCTGATGAGAGGGGTGAACAAACAGACAATACACCAGTCTGTGGAAATTGAACCCAAATGTTAGAACAATTACACACAAAAATTGCCAATTACACATGCAAATTACACACAAAGGAGACTGAATATGGAGCATAACACTAATATGTATTGAATAAGTGTACAATAGCCAACCTTGTGAAGTCATAAGCTACCACAATAAATAATTATGTAAGATATTCGAATGCATTGGGATGCCAATCGAATTGGTCAAAAGTAGGCTTACTAAATCTAAGCAAATCCCCCACAGGTGCATAAAGCAGCTTCCAAATCTGTCTAGGAGCTCATGAATTGGAAAAATCAGTTAGGGAGGATAATAGTTGATGGAAAGACAACTCATAGATGCTTTTATTAGGAGAAAAGAGTGGAGGATGATGAGGGAAAAAAAAGTTAACTTCACCTAGTCAAACTTTCCCAATTGCCTTAAAACTCAGTAAAAGCAGGCAATAAAGTAGAAAAAGTAGATATGTGCTAGGGAGGTTAGGAATAAATAAGAATTGATTCCAAGAGGTTTCTCAAATGCTCCATGACTCATTTTTAGCAAGTTTGACCATCTAGGACATGTGGAGGACAACTTGCATAGAGTGGAATATGGAAACTAGGAAAATAAGACAAAAATGGATATAATTAATGTCTAAGGTAGTTAACTGTGGGTTGATTATTCTAACACCCCCCCTTAAGCCTGAGTTATGAGTAAAATATCAGAAAATAATAGGGCCTAGCAACAAGTCTTAGTCACCCTTTACATACTGCATGTCCATTTAACCAAGGAAAGAGGCAAAAACCCAGTGGGAAAAATCCTCCCTTAAACATGGACAGTAAAACAAAATTTAAAAATATTGTCATCAGTCAAGCTTCACATCATGATCAGCAATCCCCAGCAGTGATTTGAGATTGCTGAATTTCTTCTCACAGAAAACTTTGGTGAAGATGTTTGCTACTTGTTCTGAAGATGAACAGAAGAGTAGGTGAATGGTGCCATCATGTACAAGCTGTTTGATGTAGTGCATATGGATCTCAATGTGTTTGGTTCTCTGTCTCTGAACTGGATCATTGCAGATTCAAATGGTACTCTGATTATCACAATAGATAGTAGTTGATTATTTTGATTCGAAGCCACACTCACCAAGTAACACCTGCAACCATAAACATTGAGTTGTTGCATTTACAACTCCTCTGTACTCTGCTTCTGTAGATGAGAGTGCAATGGCACTCTGTTTCTTGCTTGACCAGCTGATTGGTCCTTCAGCAATCATGAACACATATCCTGATGTTGACTTTTGATCTGTGTTGTCACCTGCCCAATCACTATCAGTAAACCCAATCAAATCAAGATCAGATTTAGCTTTGTAGAAGATCCCATGAGTCCTTGTTCCGGGAACAAAGTTAAGGATCCTTTTGGATGCTCTCTAATGGATCTCATGAGGCTGATCCATGTATCTTGAAGCCACACTTATTGCATAAGAAATATCAGGTCGAGTATGTGTAAGGTACAGTAAACACCCAATCAGTTGCCAATATAGTGTATTATTTACCATAGGTGAAGAATTTGCTTCTTCAAGCTTAACTCCTGAAAGGAAGGGAGTCTTGATTGGCTTGCAATCTTTCATGTTTAACTTGTTCAGAAAATCTAAAGCATACTTGGACTGATGTAATTTTATTCCATGTTTGGGTTGAGCAATCTCGAGACCCAAGAATTGGCTCAATAACCCCAAATCAGTCATAGCAAATGCATGGTTCATTGCATCCTTCAAGGAGGAAATTTCATCCTTTGAGCTTCCTGTAATGAGAAGGTCATCTACATAGAAGACAATAATCATCAAAGAACCATGAATCAGCTTCAAATAAACATTAGGATCATACTTGCATCGAAAAAAACTCAATGACAGCAGAAAGCCATCAATCTTGGTATACCAAGCCCTGGGGGCTTGCTTAAGTCCATACACTGATTTCTTTAGCCTGCACACAAGAGATGGATTAGTAACAAATCCTTGAGGCTGCTGCATGTAAATATCTTCAGTAATATCTCCATTCAGGAAAGCACACTTCACATCCATGTGATGTACCTCCCACTGCTTCGAAGCTGCAATGGTTAAGGCTAGCCTGATGGAGTCCATATTTGCCACTGGTGCAAAGGTCTCATTGTAGTCTATGCCATGTACCTGTGAGTAGCCCTTGGCTACCAATATTTCATTATATTTCAAAGGTGAACCATCAGCAGCAAACTTAGTTTTGAAAACCCACTTACATTGAACTAGCTTCCTCCTTGGGGGAAGATCAACCAGCTCCCAAGTGCTGTTCTTCTGGAGTGAGCTGAATTCTTCTTTCATGGCTGTTTGCCATCTTGGATCATGTGCTGCATATTCATATGTCTGTGGGTCTGATTCAACCATCAGATATCATTTCTATGCAAACAAAGCGTCTTTCATACACAGGGCACTCTCAAACTGAGATCTAGTCCTCCTAGAATCACTAGGATTTCCAGCTAGTTCCCCAGCTGCATGAATCGTATTTGCTGCCCATTTTGGTCTTGTAGGACTATTAGGATTTGCAATTAAATCATCATTATCAGAAATATCAGAATCAGCAAGCTTATTTATCTCTTCACTTACATTTAGTGGTTCTAGTGGTGAACAAGACTCTCCAACTTCAACTGCTGCTAAAGGCTCTTCTTGGAACTGAACACTCCTTTCAATGAAGGATTTGTTTGTGCTCAAATTCATCAGCTTGTACCATTTTGAATATTCAAAGTACCCAACAAATAGAAACTCTTAGATTTGGGGCTGCAAAGCCTTCCTCTTTTCTGTTGGAATTCTATCCCAAGCCCTTGAGCCAAAAATCCTAAAATGGGTCACATCTAGCTTGTGGCCACTCCATGCTTTGAAAGGAGTCATACCATTGAGCTGTTTATGAGGAACCCTATTCTGGATATAGGCTGTACAGTTTATAGCTTTGGCCCAAAACTTTGGTGGCAAAGTCTTAGCCTCCATCATGGAGGTTGCTATCTATTTTAGTGATTTGTTCTTCCTCTCAGCAACACCATTTTGTTGTGGTGTGTAAGGGATAGAATGCTGCATCTGAATACCTACATCTGCACAAATATTGAATGAACTCAAACTTGACATACTCACCACCATTTTTAGATATGAGGACCTTGAGTTTCCCCTGAGACTGGTTTTCAACCAAAGCCTTAAATACTTTGAAGAGGCGAAAAACTTTAGACTTATGCTTCAAGAAGTAAACCCAGCAGTACCTGGAAAAGTCATCTATGAATGTCAATGCATATTTGGCGTGGCTCATTGACATATCAGGAAATGGGCCAGAAACATCACTGTGGATCAACTCAAGAGGTGCAGAGGTTCTCTCATGACTAGCTTTCTCAAATTTATGCTCTGGGTGTTTTCCTAAGATGCAACCTTGACAGACTCCTTTGAAAAAATTAATCTTTGGTAACCCTATGACCATTTCTTTTTCACTAAGATTAGAAAGATACTTATAGTTAAGATGGCCAAATATTTCATGCCAAAGATTTCTTGCCTCATTAGCATGAATCAGAAGAGCAGAGGGGTTTGAGTAGGGTAGGAAATGTGAGAACATGTATACCTTCGAAGTGTGATTTGCAACTCCTTTTGCAATGACTTTACCACTTGAGATCTCTGTGATCTCAAATTCATCAGGGGAGAATATGACCTTGTTTGTAGACCTTATGTGGGTCATCTGATACATTGAAAAGAGGTTAGAGGAAAGACTTGGAACATACAATACATTGCTGAACTTACCATGGTCAAGATCAATCCTCCCTTTGCCCAAAATTTTAGTGAGAGAGACATCTCCCAGTACTATTGGTGGACCTTTCAACATGTCAAGTGAGGTGAATGACTCCTTGGTCGAAACCATATGTCTTGAAGCTCCAGAATCAATGATGAAACTAGGTGAGCTTGATGTGCCAGCAACCAATGCATGAACTCTCTCTCTATATTCTGAATTTGATCCTCCTTCCCTCTTCTTTGAGCTATCAAGAAGGGAGATGCCATTCTTCTCTAGGAGTTGGGTCAGCATGTCAATTTGCTTTTTCATTCAGGAGCTCCTTTGTTCTTCTTCTTCTGGGGGTTCTTCTTGGAACCTTGGGGCTCCTCTGGAGACTTGTTATTGTCTCTCTTTTGCTTAGGTGGCTTCTTAGCTTTCTTCTTGCCTTTTGAATCCACTCTCGAATCTCTAGCAACCAGAGCTTGGTCTTTGGAAGGTTTGATGGTTCCCATCATCACCAGTTTATCTTGTTCTTGTGTGAGAGATTCCATGAACTCTGGAAGTTTATGCATATTCTAGGCTCGAGCTATCAACTTGGTGGCATGGAAGGTCAAAACAAACACTGAATAGTTAGGGCCAAGCTTTGAGAGTATGGCCAAAACCAGTTGCTCCTTCTTTTCAATTCCACACTATTTTAGCTGCAAAACAAGGGCTTTAAACTTGGAAAAATAGAGTTGTAGGAATTCAAAGCTGCTGGGACTCAAGGAGATCAATTCATTCTCAATTTGATGTCCTCTCATCTCATCTATTTTACCAAAAAGATCAACAAGATTCTCCCATACTTCATTTGGTGATGTCAGTCCATCAAGATGGAAAAGGAGGTCTCTGGATATGCTAAGACACAGTAGACCATAGGCCTCATCCCTCCTATTGTGCCATTTAATTTTCTCTGTAGCTACATTGGGCTCTGCTTCTATTGCCATAGTCACTCTATAGAGGCCTTTTACTCTCAACAATATCTCCATCTCTGCTTTTCATTCAAAGAAATTAAATGGATTCAAGATGATCTTATGAGATTGATCCATAGCTCAGAAATTGTCCCTTCAGTCAGTAGAATGCTCCCAGTCAATGATGTCGAACTTGTAATAACAATATGGAAGGAGATAAATCAATCTACAAAGGATTTGATACCATGTGGAAATTTAACCCAGGTGTTAGAACAATTACACTTACAAAAATCGCTAATTACAAATGCAAATTACACACAAAGGAGACTGAATATGGGGCAGAACACTATTCTGTATTGAATAAGTGTACAATAGCCAACCTTGTGAAGTAATAGGCTGCCACAATAAATAATTATATAATATATTTGAATGCATTGGGATGCCATTCGAATTGGTCAAAAGCAGGCTTACTAAATCTAAGCAAATCCCCCATAGGTGCATAAAGCAGCTTCCAAATCTGTCTAGGAGCTCACGAATTGGAAAAATCAATTAGGGAGGCTAATAGGTGATGGAAGGACAACTCATACATGATTTTATTAGGAGAAAAGAGTGGAGGATGATGAGGGAAAAAAAAATTTAACTTCACCTAGTCAAACTTTCCCAATTTCCTTAAAACTCAGTAAAAGCAGGCAATAAAGCAGAATAAGTAGATATGCGCTAGGGAGGTTAGGAATAAAGTAGATTGATTCCAAGAGGTTTCCCAAGTGCTCCATGACTCAGTTTTAGAAAGTTTGACCATCTAGGACATGTGGATGACAACTTGCATAGAGTGGAATATGGAAACTAGGCAAATAAGACAAAAACAGAGATAATTAATGTCTACGGTAGCTAACTATGGGTTGATTATTCTAACACAGTCAATTTACAACATGTTGTTGCATCATGAGAGGAACAGAGGTGAGTCCAATCAATGTTGAAAGGAGCTACAATTTATGATTTTTTTAATAGCTGGATTATTTTGATTATACCCCTTGGATTAAAGAACGCTCCTACAGTCTTGTCGTGGATCATCATAGCAGCTTTCTTCAAGGGGCAAAGCCGTCTTACCTTTGGTCAGTAATTCATTAACTAGTTTGTAAAGGTAATTTGGACAACTGAACATATAAGATATTGAACCCATGATCCTCTTCTTCTCCTTGTTGATGGCAGCGGCCTCCTCCATACCTTCACAGCCATTCTCCCTTTTCTGACAATAGAAACAATGTATATTTAATATACAGTTCAATTTAAAAAATAAAATAAAGAAATGATAGCGCCGACTAATAAAGATTGATGTGTGGAATATCTTTGAATCTTTGTATCTGCAATAACTTGTATAAGATATTTTATATTCCAATTTTTTAAGACTTCATTTTTGGATAACTGAGTAATTTGGCTTCTAGTTTGAAAATATTTCCTGGATTGAGTGGTTGGGTCTAAATTGTAGTGTTAAGAAAAAGGGAGTTTCCCCAATATTTTGCCTGCAAATCACCTCAGAGACTGTGCTCTTGTTTTTAATTTTTATTTCATATAATTACAATTGAGCATTAAACTCAGAGAAAGTGTATTCATGGTCTGCTAATCTCTACAAAATAATGTAATCACCTATCCATTAAAAAGGGACTCCATGGATACAATTTTCGACGAAACGTGGTCGAAGTGACCTTAATCCCAATTGAATTAATTCAAGCGATTGAACTTTAGTAATATTTTAATTGTGGAAATTGAACACAAGTGATAGAACAATTACACTCACAAAATTGCTAATCAACCATGTAAAATTACCATCAAAGGAGACTGAAATTGGAGAATAACACTAATCTGTATTGAATAAGTGTACAATATCCAGCCTTTTGAAGTCATAGGTTGCTGCAATATATAATTACATGAGATATTCAAATGCATAAGGATGCCATTCAAAATAGTCAAAAAGTAGGCTTACTAAATCTAGTCAAATCCCCCATAGGTGCATAAAGTAGTTTCCAAAACCACCTAGAGGATCACGAACTAGAAAAGTCAACTAGGCAAGCTAATAAGGGATGGAAAGACAACTAATACATGCTTTTATTAGGATAAAAGGATGGAGGATGATGTGGGAAAACAAGTCAACTACACCTAGTCTTGCTTTCCCTTTTGCCTTAATTCTCAATAAAACAGGCAGCTTTGTAGAAAAAGTAGATATGCACTTTGGAGGATCTAGAATAAAGCAAACATGCTAAATATGGTTTCCAGGATGTCTCCCAAGTGCTCCATGGCTTATTTTTAGCAAGTGTTGACTTCTATGACATGTAGAAGGCAACTAGCATAGAGTGGAATATAGGAGACTAGGTAAATAAGACAAAAATGAATTAATTAATGTCTAAGGTAGGTAACTATGGGTTGATTATTCTAACATCCCCCCTTAAGCCTGAATTTATGAGTAAATATCAGAAAAATATAGGTCCTAGCAACAAGTCTTATTTACCCTTTACATACTGCATGTCCATTTAACTAAGGAAAAAGGCAAAAACCCAGTGGGAAAATCCTCCCTTAAACATGGACAATAAAAAAAAATTTGAAAATATTGTCATCAATCATGCTTCATAGCATGATCAGGAATCCCCATCAGTGATTTGAGATTGCTGAATGTCTTCTCACAAAAAAATTTGGTGAAGATGCACAGAAGAGTAGGTTAATGGTTCCATTATGCAAAAGCTGTTTGATGTAGTGCATATGGATCTCAATGTGTTTGGTTCTCTGTCTCTGAACTGGATCATTCCAAATTTGAATGGTACTCTGATTATCACAATAGATAATAGTTGAAAACTCTGATTCTAAGCCACTCTCACCAAGTATTCCCTGCAACCACAAACATTGAGTTGCTGCATTTACAACTCCTCTGTACTCTGCTTTTGTAGATGAGAGTGCTATGGCACTCTACTTCTTGCTTGACCAGCTGATTGGTCCTTCTGCAAGCATGAACACATATCATGATGTTGACTTTCTATCTATGTTGTCACCTGCCCAATCACTGTCAGTAAACCTAATCAAATCAAGATCAGATTTAGCTTTGTAGAAGATCCCATGAGTTCTTGTTCCTTGAACAAAGTTAAGGATCCTTTTGGCTGGTCTCCAATGGATCTCATGAGGATGATGCATGTATCTTGAAGCCACACTAACTGCATAATATAGATCAGGTCTAGTGTGTGTAAGGTAAAGAAAACACCCAATCAAGTTCCTATATAGTGTATTATTTACCATAGGAGAAGAACCTGCTTCTTCAAGCTTAACTCCTGAAAGGAAGGGAGTCTTGCTTGGATTGCAATATTTCATGTTGAACTTGTTTAGAAAATATAAGGTATACCTAGACTGATGTACTTTGATTCCATGTTGGGATTGAGCAATTTTGAGACCCAAGAATTGGCTCAACAATCCCAAATCAGTCATAGAAAATGCATGGTTCATTTCATCCTTCAAGGAGGCAATCTCTTTCTTTGAACTTCCTGTAATCAGAAGGTCATCCACATATAAGACAATAATAATCAAAGAACCATGAATCAGATTCAAATAAACATTAGGATCAGACTTGCATCGAACAAAACTCAATGACAATAGAAAACCATCAATCTTGGCATACCAAGCCCTGGAGGCTTGCTTGATCCCATACAATGATTTCTTTAACCTGCACACAAAAGATGGATTAGAAAAAAACCCTTAAGGTTTCTCCATGTAAATCTCTTTAGTGATATCTCCATTTAGGAAATCACACTTCACATCCATGTGATGCACCTCCCACTGCTTCGAAGCTGCAATGGCTAAAGCTAGCCTTATGGAGTCCATTTTTGCCACTAGTGAAAAGGTTTCATTGTAGTCAATACCATGTTCATGTGAGTAGCCCTTGGATACCAATATTTCATTATATTTAAAAGGTGAACCATCAATAGCAAACTTAGTTTTGAAAACCTAGTTACATTGAACTAGCTTCCTCCCTAGGGGAAGATCAACCAGTTCCCAAATGTTGTTCTTCTGGAGCGAGCTGAATTCTTCTTTCATGGATGTTTGCCATCTTGGATCATATGCTGCATCTTCATATGTCTATGGGTCTGATTCAACCATAATATATAACTTCTCTGCAAACAAAGGGTCTTTCATACACAGGGCACTCTCAAACTGAGATCTAGTCCTCCTAGGGTCACTAGGATTTCCAGCTAGTTCCCCAGCTGCATGAATGGTATTTTATGCCCATTTTGGTCTTGTAGGATTGTCAGGATATGCAATTAAATCATAATTATTATACATATCATAATCCACTAACTCATTTGTCTCTCCACTTATATTCAATGGATCTGGTGGTGAAGAAGACTCTCCAACTTCAACTGCTACTAAAGGCTCTTCTTGGAACTGAACACTCATTTCAATGAAGGATTTGTTAGTGCTCAAGTTTATCAACTTGTAACCTTTTGAATATTCAAAATACCCAACAAATAGGCACTCTTGGATTTGGGGTTGCAAAGCCTTTCTCTTTTCAGTTGGAATTCTAGCCCAAGCCTTTGAGCCAAAAATCCTGAAATGGGTCACATTTGGCTTGTGCCCACTCCAAGATTTGAAAGGAATCATACCATCAAGATAATTTTGAGGCACCCTATTCTGGATTTAGGATGCAGATTTTATAGCCTCAGCCCAAAAATTTGGTGGAAAAGTCTTAGCCTCCATCATATAGGTTGCCATCTCCTTCAGTGACCTGTTCTTTCTCTCAGCAACACCATTTTGTTGTGGTGTGTAAGGGATCGAATGATGCATCTGAATACCTGCATATTTACAATATTGAATGAACTCAGACTTGACATACTCACCATCATTTTTAGATCTGAGAATCTTGAGTCTCCTCCTAGACTAGTTTTCAACCAAGGACTTAAAGACTTTGAAGAGGTTAAAAACTTCAGACTTATGCTTTAGGAAGTAAACCCAACAATACCTGGAAAAGTCATCTATGAAGGTCAATGCATATTTGTCTTGACTCATGGAAATATGAGGAAATGGACCAGCAACATCACTGTGGATCAACTCAAGAGGTGTAGAGGTTCTCTCATGACTAGCTCTCTCAAATTTCTGCTCTGGGTGTTTTCCTAGGATACAACCTTGACAGACTCCCTTGAAAAACTTAATCTTTGGTAACCCTATGACCATATATTTTTCACTCAAATCAGAAAGATACTTATAGTTAATATGGCCAAATATTTCATGCCAAAGCTTGCTTGCCTCATTAGCAAAAATCAGAAGAGCAGAGGGGTTTGAGTAGGGTAGAAAATGGGAAAACATGTATACCTTCGAAGTGTGATCAACAACACCTTTTGCTATGAATTTACTATTCAAAATCTCTGTGATTTAAACTTCATCAGGGGAGAATATGACCTTCTTTGGAGACCCTGTGTGAGTCATCTGATACACTAACAAGAGGTTAGAGGCAAGACTTGGAGTACAACACATTATTGAACTTACCATGGTTAAGATAAATCCTTCCTTTCCCCAAACTGTCAATGAGAGAGTCATCTCCCAAAAATATTGGTGGACCTTTCGACATGTCAAGAGTGCAGAATGCCTCCTTTGTCGCAACCATATGTTTGGAAGCTCCAGAGTCTATGATGAAGCTAGGTGAGCTTGATGTGCTAGCAACCAAAGCATGTAATCTCTCTCTGTCCTCTGAATTTGATCCTCCTTCCCTCTTCTTTGAGAAATCAGGAATGGAGATGTTATTCTTCTCCAGGATTTGGGTCAACATGTCAATTTTCTTCTTCATATAGGATCTCTTAGGATGATAGCCCTTATTGCAGTATGCGCACTTGCTCATTTCTCCTTTGTTCTTATTCTTTTGGAAGTTATTCTTGGAGCCTTGGGGCTTCTCTTGAAACTTTTTCTTGTCTCTCTTTTGCTCAGGTGGCTTCTTAGCTTTCTTCTTGCCTTTTGAATCCACCCTCGAATCTCCAACAACCAAATATTGGTCTTTGTAAGGTTTGATGGTGCTCATCATCACCAATTTATCTTGTTCTTGTGTGAGGGATTCCATGAACTTTGCAAGCTTAGGCATCTTCCAGAATTGAGCTATCAACTTGGTGGCATGGAAGGTCGAAACAAACACTGAATAGTCAGGGCCAACCTTCAAGACTATGGCCAAAACTAGTTGCTCTTCCTTCTTTTCAATTCCACACTATTTAAGTTGCAAAACAAGGGCTTTAAACTTGGAAAAGTAGAGTTGCAAGGATTCAAAGCTGTTGGGACTCAAAGAGATCACTTCATTCTTGATTTGATGTCCTCTCATCTCATCTATCTTACCAAAATATCTACAAGCTTCTCCCACACTTCATTAGGTGATGTCAATCCTCAAGATGGAAGAGGAGGTCTCTTGAAATGCTTAGACACAAAATACCATAGGCCTCATCCCTCTTGTTGTTCCATTTTATTTTCTCTGCAGTTGCATTGGGCTCTGCCTCATTTTCCATAGTCACCCTGTAAATACCTTTCTCTCTCAACAATATATCCATATCATATTTCCATTCAAAAAAATTAAATGGAGTCAAGATGATCTTTTGAGATTGGTCCATAGCTCAGAATCTATGCCCTTCAGTCAGTAGAATATGCTCCCAGTCAAGATGTCGAACCTGCAATAACAATATGGAAGGAGAGAAATCAATATAAAAAGGCTCTGATACCATGTGGAAATTGAACTCAAGTGATAGAACAATTACACTCACAAAATTGCTAATCAAACATGCAAAATTACCATCAAAGGAGACTAAAATTGGAGCATAACACTAATCTATATTGAATAAGTGTACAATAGCCAACCTTTTGAAGTCATGGGCTGCTGCAATATATAATTACATGAGAAATTCAAATGCATAAGGATTCCATTCGAAATAGTCAAAAAGTAGGCTTACTAAATCTAATCAAATCCCCCATAGGTGCATAAAGCAGTTTCCAAATCCACCTAGAGGCTCACGAATTAGAAAAGTAAACTAGGTAAGCTAATAAGGGATGGAAATACAACTCATACATGATTTTATTAGGAGAAAATGATGGAGGATGATGTGGGCAAAAAACAAGTCAACTACACCTAGTCTTGCTTTCCCTTTTGCCTTAATTCTCAATAAAATAGGAAACTTTGCAGAAAAAGTAGATATACGCTTTGGAGGATCTGGAATAAAGTAGACATACTAAATATGGTTTCCAGGAGGTTTCCCAAGTGTAGCATGACTCATTTTTAGCAAGTGTTGACTTCTATGACATGAAGAAGGAAACTAGCATAGAGTGGAATATAGGAGACTAGGTAAATATGACAAAAATGAATTAATTAATGTCTAAGGTAGGTAACTATGGGTTGATTATTCTAACATTAAATATAACCCTCCTTTAGAAATTTATTTTATTTCAATATGGCATGTGATTTAGTTTAGGAGTTTATAGAGAACCCTTCTATTAATTCACACAAAGCCAAACAAATTCAAGCAATGGGATGCTATCCCAGTTGTTCCCCAATAGAAATATCCCATCAACAACACAGTCAGGGAGCTAAGCGGAGTAGCCAATCCAATTAGCCTGTTCTATTTAGTACAACCTTCCATCAAAACTATCAGAGGAAGCTGTTGGATTCTAGGTATTATTTTTATTTTGGACAACCCCTTGCCCGTCGAAGCTCAACATTGAAGCAATTGGAGTATATTTGTGATGGACGAAGTTAATTTGTAAAATTCTATTGCATTTTAAATTTGCAAAATTTTATTGCATTTTTAATATAGCTCTGGTAATAAAAATACGTTGTCATAATCAAGCGTCGTTTATAGTATATAAAAATGAACTATTCCTTGGATTAAAATTCAGCAAGATAAAGGCGAGTTGTCTTCATAGACTGGTAAACAAACACCTAAAGTTTATTGTTTACTGCATCATCTTCTGCATTCAACCAAGTCCAATTTATCTTTTACAGGATTATCTCCAACAGTGTTATGGGATTGGTGTTTCCAGAAACTGGTTGCGTGGCATGACTGCGTATTTTAACCATGAGTTTGATGCCAAATTTTCCTTTATTATGACTGGTTATTTCAACCATGTTATAAACATAAATTTCTGTAACTTTGTGTTCTCTTGCTTTGTTCACGGGAATAAATGCTTGGTAAGCAATGATGGAACAAAATATGGGAAAGGGTTTGGGCATCATTTCCACGTGTAAAATGTTTCTCCGTCTTTGGTATATTTTTCATAGTATGGATAGAAAGTAGCCAACAAAACTTGAGAATTTTCATATTCAAATATGAGTACTCCTAGTTCTTAGGTTACCATTAGAAATGGTGTGGGATTTTTGAACTCTCTTGTTCTATTTTTGAAGATAGACATATTGTTGTTTAGGATAATCCTTACGACTTCTTTCCATCTTGCTAGTCAGGGCTTGTCCTACCTTAAACAACATTTTTATATATATTTTTTATGTCATGATTGTTCCTTAATAATATGGTTGTACTTATTATACCTTCCTCAGCAGGTATATTGTAATCGATTGCAAGTCAAACTCTTTTGACTTTGTATTAGTTGCTCTCTTTTGAGGCAGGTATAAAAAATTAAAATCTGTTTTGCAAAGTATAACTTAGGGATTTGTAAAATATTTTTTTTTAATTTTGTTAAAAAACTATTTTGTAAACAGCTTATTGGTGGATAGAAGATGATGTAAACTTTGGAATTTGGTATCTAGATTTGAGTTGACATGTGGCAACATGACATCATAATAATAAAATTAAAAAAATAAAAATTATATCCCATTGCCATCTGTTATAGCAAGTGGTACCATCGGAGCCAGCTGTTCTGGGCTCATTCCCACCCAACTCCATGCGAGAATTGTCATCTGGATGTTCATTACAGCAGTTGCATCAATTGCAATATGGATCTATCTGACTATACCCACATGGAAGTTGTAGAAGGTTCTCACTTGTTTGTTCCCGTGCGTCGCCTTTGGCCAGATTGCGGAGATAACCGATAGCGGTTCTACCTGTAACAAAACTAAATTATTTCTTCTTCATTTTGACGATTGCTATTTTTCACTTCCTTCATGTTTTTTTCTTATTGCAGCCTCGGCCTCCATTGTAGCCTGCGTTAATTAATCGATGCAATTTGTTTAGACTGCAAATGTGTAAAACTTTAATTCACAAAAGGAAGAATTAATTCTGAGCTAAGCCGACCTTGGTAGCATTGCAGAGCGAGACATCCAGATCGGGGGGATTGGGGAGGGCTGCAATGGCTTTAATTTTCCATTCCAAATCCGAATCAATGTGGGATACAACCTTCATCGATTATTTTACAAGATCGTGGCTTGGGCGAGTTCCCAGGCCTCCCTCCTCCCATGAATTGCTTGTAGACACCATTGTATCCGCCTCACCGTAACTTGATTCAGAGAACCGAGATTAAAGGATTTGATGTAATAATTACAGTCTACAATAGCTGCCTATTGACCGTGTATTTGAATGTCTATTTTCAAGGCCGCCTGTCTATGACACAATTGGAAATAAGTTAATACCTAGAGGGCCCAATCTTGAAATCAGAATACAATCGATATTGAAACCAGAATCCACATATACACACCCAAAAAAATTATTATCTGTATTGAAAACAAAGCGCCATGAATAACCAGCATAGGCATCAAGTCAGAATAAAAAAGTGAGGAATCCTCGTCGTCAATTTTAGCTGCAATTTTAGATGACATTTCCTGCTTCTCCTTGGCCAAACATTCAGATCTCTCCTTCTTGTCCTCCTCTTTCTCGGCCGTGGCACTTGGATATTGCTAGGCGAGCATCATATCAAACGTTAAACAAGTAAAAGACCTGTCACTCAATTGATTGATATATGGATTTGAAGATGAAAGCATTTTGAAACAACAGAACTCAACGAAATTGCGAGCATAATCTCCCATGGCAGAATCAGGCTTTTCCAACTCAAACTGCAGCCGCAAGTCTTCTACTGTTGTGCAAAGAGCCCTATCACATAAATCAATATTAAAATTAATGAGAAATCAACATTCAATCCCTTACGACAGGCTAAAGTAATTCATTCATTTGATGTAAACCTCAAAAATACTACGAAGAATTCACTTTTAAGAAACCAGAAAACGAAGATACAGATCTTGGTCTCTTCCCTCATCATGCTGCTAGCTAAGCGTTGGCTAATGTTGCAGAAATAATTGAAGGGCAAATATTCTTATATAAACCTTTTACTCGACGTTGCATCTCCAAAAATCTGCTGAATATATTTCTATAGAACAGAACGTACAACCATGGCCATCAACTCAGCTTCAAGCTGCAAACCTTAGTGACGACTTGTGGTGCTTCCCATTTCTAAGTTCACAATACCATAGCTGATGATGAATAAACGTTTCCTATTATTTCAAAGAATACTGCTCCTCTAATTTCTCTATCTTGCAACTTTCATATGTAGAGCATGGAATGGAATACAGGGAAAAATACGATTCCATATTGCTGTTGTAAGATTGAGATGGCTTCAGACATTGAAAAAAATGAGAGACCGCCACCTTTAAGCTTCAGACATAGGAACTGCTCGGTGAATGACACACAACACAGAGCCTTGCCAAGTGTTAGAGGATACGTTTCCATCCTGCCTAAGTTAGCGAGTAAGAAAAGACACTACAAATAGGGCATACAATGCGCCAAGCTGATTACTAATGTTTGTTACACTTCGCTAACAAACTAAACAATGATATATAGAAAGAATATAACAACGCCAATAAAAATATCCATGTAAATTTGTGTATTATATGATTTGCAATATCCAGAATGAAATTAGATGTTTTATAATAAAGAAAACATAATTGCAATACCATTATAATTTATGAAAAAGTAAGTTTCCCAATAAACCACACGTATTAACGCTATTGCAGCCACGTATTAAAACATCATGTTACGAGCTTTTCCAAGTTTAACACTTGTTTCAAGCATGCATGACCTTAGTGCATTTGTGTTCTTGGATACAGAGGCATGATTTTTTGAAAAGAACATTGAAGGCACATCAGAAGAACCACCCAGAGAATAAGCTACAGTGCAGACGTTGAATCCAAACGCAGACTCCATATGGCATAGAGTGAACAAGGCAGCGAAAAAAATGAAACCTTAAGCAATGCATATACTTAACATGAGAACACCAAGGAATCGAATTAGCTGCCGCTCTATCACAACAAATACATGTTACAATGGGCACAATGAATAGCAGACAGAACACAGGGTTATAGCAGAGTTGACAATGTTTTGAGGAAACATATACGAGGATATCATAAAACAAGTTCTGTTTTTATTTTTGNNNNTTAATAACTAATTAATTGATATACACATAGAAATATAAACAATGACAGTTACAAGAAGTAACAAGTAATGCAACAACCTATAAACAACAAGTAATCTCAGATAGAAATATAAGTACCATGGCAACAAGTAATACATTGTTTCAAGTTTGAATGTTTCATAATTTCTTTAACTTTTAGCTTCAAACTATATACAATATCACAATAAAATATTTCTAAGAGGTAGGTATAAGCAGCCTTGCTGCTATTTCACTTGTTTAAATATGTCATGCTCCAGATTTTTTTTCCCTTTTTATGGAATATAAGGTAACTTTAAATGATAGGGATGGTATACCTCCTTTATGAGTCTCAACTAATGTTTCCTGTGCTAAATTCATGTTCATTACTAGTTTTTATATTGTTTAAATTAATTAAATAAACTTTTAACAAATATCGTAGACATTGTCAAATAGTATAATGCTTGTTATAAAGATGTATGTAGTTTTACTTATGAAACATTTGAGTCCATATATAAATATGGGAATGTCATATTAACATTACACAAAGTCATGTTAATATTATACTTACACAACATTAGGCATTGGGTTGTAATCACCTTTTATTTAGTATTCATTAGTTTATATATGCATAAATAATACATTTGCAAGTTTCAAATGTTCCATAATTATTTTAGACTTTAATTTTGAATTATATACAACTTTTACATTAAAATATTACTAAATAATATTAAATGGCTACATTTTAATAATATCACTAAATAAAACCATGATGGGGTTAAATTGGGTTACACCGTCAATCAAAAGGAGGATTGTTGTATGGTGAGACATTGATTTTATGGGACAATATAAAGCATAGTATATTTGTGCAAGGATAAACATGTAACAGTTTATTATTAGAAAAAATCACTTGCTAACTATATTTAGATTATTGTATAGTGATAAATTGATAAATTGATATTTCAATTGATTTTTAGAAGCCCGAGGATCAATATTTTACTTAAAAAAAAATGATATATTTAAGATTTGTCGAAGCTTTAAGTATGAAATTAGAGAATTAATGCTTTAGTTGGAAAGAGTGTGACAATTCATTTTTCTTCGGATTATCCACTCAATCCACTAATGGTCGTTTTTTAGGATAATAATGGAAGTATTCACCTTGAAATATTAAAGGAACAAGTAGAGCACTTTTGAGAAACTCGATGTAGATTTAGATGATAAGCCTCGACTCTTAGTTGAATCCGCATTTATCTTTCCAGGTCACATGAGAGTAAAAGAAACATGGTATGGATGATTGAATATTCGCTTGTCCATCTCCTCGTCCTTAAGCCTTCACCATTTTTTCATGATGTCTTTCAGAAAAATTTTGATAATCTTGAAGTCTGGTACAAAAAGTCTAAATCGAAGTATGTTTCATCTTCTTTGAAATCGAAGGCAGCTACTGTCGTAGCTAATCCTTCTTCTTATTTTTATTTTTGCAGAGTGAGACCTGGCATATCTTTGGTTTAGGGGAGGTAGGTGTTTGTTTCAAATTTTGTTATGAGCTTCATATAAACCATGCTTGTGAATGATTATGTAATATAAAGCTGCATTTCTTTCGTTCTTTGTAATTCAGATACTTCTTTATCTAATTAACCAATTTTCATATCTGTTTAAAACATGAAGGATTATTCAGACCTCCAACAGCATGGTCATTCAAACTGCCAAACCTGTCGCCTGTTTCTACACTCCTTATCATTAAGACAGTCTTCTTTTAGAGGGTCAACCACTGAAAGGGTCGACCGCCTCTCTCTCTGTTGCTTAAATATTACATAAAGACACACTAATCTTTGTACAAGGAGGCTCTGAAAACTATGATTTTTGTTCCAATTTCTTTTTTGTTCTAATTGCAAAACAATTAAAAATTTGAAAAACAAAAACAAAAAAAAAATTTAAATTAGTTTATATCTATATATATAGAAATTTATCACAATTAAAATAAACATATACACATTTGTTTTTGTGGTAAATAAATCAAATGTTAAAAAATTTAATAAAAAGCTTTAAAAATAATATTAAAAAAGGGTTTATGATAACATTACAAAAATAAAAATAAAATAAAATTAAAAACTAAACATATATAAATAAATAAAAACATTAGGTAATAAATAAAACCATAAAGTTAAAAATTATAAATGAACGTAGAATCTTCTTAAATTTTATGATTATTGTGCTAACTTGTTTTCGCAAGTTGCTCAGAAACAAGTTTCGACAAGAAGGGTCACCACTTTCAGGTATAAAAGCATTTCATTTATTTTCTTTTACTTTGTTTGGTAAGAACATATTTTTCTGTATTTTCAATTCTCTCACAAGTTGGTTGCAGGAAAATGCTAACCTTTTGCATATTTAAAGACGAACAAATGGCATGTAGGAATAATTTCCAGAATTGCAGAATATTTTCAAAAAAAATGTTCCATTGGAAGCTCGAAGGAGTTGAGTTTTCCCTTGTGTATGTCATGACATTTGCTGCCACAAAGAATCCTTTCAGAAACCAATTACGCCATGTCATGATTACTACCCTTTTCCTTCCAAGCTTGTTCATCATCCATGTCAGAGTCTACGTTTTTACTGCCTTATACATCATGACTTCCCACATGCATACCTTTCTGAGTCACACATATTTTTACTCATTTTTAGTTTATGTTTTTCCTTCTAAATAAAACCATTCAGCTTCCTTTCCATGACTACACTACTTTGTTATCCCTGCCATAAAAACTGTTTGACAGTGAGATCTTTCATCTATAGTCCTACCACTCATTATATACAACTCGTGTTGACTGTGTTGATGTATATGTAACTTTGGAATGTATTCTTCTATGTATCTTATGTATTGTTACCCGATGTTTATTCCGGGATGTTTCTATTATGTATTTGAGTCATGTGGTTATGCCCCGATGTTCCGATTGGGAGGATTAATAATGTAATCAAGTCATGTCAAGTCATTAGGTAAGTCCCCACAGTTTCGGGGCACTTGAGTTATTATACACTAATTAAAGTGTAGGCTCGAGTAGTAATTATTAGGGTTGAGCCTACGTGTGAAATGGCAACTTAAGTGAACGGACTAATATAAATAGAGAGTGTGTGTCTCTCTATTTATCACTAGTAAATTACATCACTTGCTCTCTCAAGTGTGGCGCACCTTTGGAGAAGGAAATACTTTGGCTTGATAGAAGATAGAAGGCTGCTGTTGTGTTGGGAGGTCATCTTACTGTTTTGGGATCTCATCTTGTGGTGATACTATCTTAGAGGAAGTTGAGGGGTTTTCTCCATTTATGGTTTCCCCTCTTAAAATCTTTGTGTCTCTTGTCTCTTGTGATGTGCTTATGTGATTGCTGTACTTGTTATTCTCTCAGTGAAAAGATATTAACATATTGCTAGCTTAAATGTTGAAAAACTAACATGGTATCAGAGCTAACCTGAGAAGAAGACATTGTGCAGCTACATGAACTAGGGCTTCCTATTTTGTGTATCTTCCTCCACAGATTTTCAGCAAAAGTATGCTAAGATGACTCTCCATTAAATGGTGCATCATTCTGTCG
>LPNX010931335.1:97447-109760 GCA_001517045.1 Pseudotsuga menziesii | reverse complement strand
TTTCGATGTGGAAATTAGGGCTTTCTACAGAAGAGGAATTTTTGGGTGAGACCAGCATAGGATTGTTCTCCTCATCAAAACCGAAATTTAGAGACCTGTATCAATAAATTTGGTTGGGTGAAACTCCAGGAAAGTCAAACCCTAGTTTGACCCTGAGCTAGGAGAAACCCTAAATACTAAAACTACTAAGTTTTGGTACAGTCTCTATATTCCAAATTTCCACCTCTGATTCGCTATATTATGGGAGATATGATCTCTCCAAGTTAGGGTTCCATCCTCTTCCAGAAATCATCCATAAACAGGACATTTGGGGAGATCTGCAATATATTGGGCTACAAAGGTCCAAATGAAATTCCTGAAGATGTTCCAGAAAGGGAACAGACTGTAATTTCTTTGTTCTGAAGGTCAGACTCAGAAGATGAACCAGTTACATGTGGTATGATGTACAACTTTGCTATTCTGAACAGTCCAGTAACAGGTCACCTTGGGAAAAGGATCATAAATCCCAAATGGTGAAACCAATTCTCATGAAACCTATGGTGTTGGATCAGGGACATGCGTGGTTACCTCAGTGAGAAATTTCAGACATAGAGGATCAGTAATTTCGGAGATATCACAGAAACAGTAACAGGAATTTCTGCAGAAGAAATCAGAAAATTAGGGCTTCCTGTTCCAGGAGTTTCCCTTCATTGTTTTCAGAAAAGGAGTACATTGGACAGCTCCATTTGAAGAGATCTATCTATTTGTCCAATCAGATCTGAAATATTCCAAGTTTTGAAAATTATGGTTTCTGCGACAAACCCTAGATCAGCGAACTCCTGGACAAGGACGGACACCTCAAATCGGTAAGATCTAATCCTTTGCTATTTCCATTTGAGGTTCTCATTTCAATATGATATATCACATCAGCTTGGTGAAAAGCTTGGGGAAGTTGACAACTTCCAAGCCTGGAAGTATATGATCTCTCTGAAGAAAATGGATTGGACACCTACACGAGTATGGAGGTTCCAGTTTCAGAGGGAGACGAGGTTAGAAGCCTTTCACAAGAAGAACTTGGTCAAAGAAGACATCATGCTCATGCTGCAGAGGATGATGAACCATCCAGAAAGAGATCTAGATATGAAAGTGAAGATTATTCAAGCAAGGATGAATATGTTCTAATATCAGCTCTCACAGGTAACATTACTCATGGTAGTGATGATTGTCTTATAGACAGTGGGGCTTCCAAACATATGATGGGATTCAAGGAATCCTTTGTAAGACTATCAAAACATGAATCACCTCACAAGGTGAAACTAGGAGATGACTACCAATATCCAATAAAAGGTAGTGGGGAATCTTCATTCAAGCTAGACTCTGGTAAGTCTCTAACAATGAAAGAAGTATTGTTTGTGCCAGGATTTAAGAAGAACCTTCTCTCTATTTCAGCATTGATGCAAAAGGAATGCGGGCTGCATTCATATATGGTCAAGTCATCATGTGGCCAAAAGGAAAGACTATTGATGATGTGGTAGTGATTGAAGAACACGAAGGAGGCTTGTACAAATTGAAGGGATATCTAGAAGAAGCCTTGATCCATGACACAGTAGAGCCAAATGAACTTTGGCATAGAAGGCTTGCACATGTGCATTACAGAGCACTACCTATTGCAAGCAAAGTTGTTCCAGAATTTCAAGCTATTTGAAGGGAAGAACAAAATCAGAATATGACCTAAAGAAACCAGTTGAAGAATGTGAAGATCCAGAATGAAGAGACCATGCAGTCATAAGAGTCTCTCAAATCAAAGAACAACTTGAAGCGGTGAAGAATACAGAGGTGGTGATGGCCACCTTGAATGGCCTCCCAGGATTGTGGAATTCATTCATGCGAGGAATGTGTGCTAGAAGGAAGTGATTACTTTCAATAGTCTCTAGAAAGAGAACTCACAAGAAGAAGAAGCTCGAGAAGAGAATATGGGAGCAACTGAAGATCAAGCTCTTACCATCCAAAGAAGATACCTCAAGCAATGAGGAATATGAAGAAATCAAATCTTGAAGAACCTCTTATCCACCTCAGCACTTGGATAAGAAACGATGCTATCATGAATGAAGAAGACGATGAAGCTGAAGACTCAAGAAGGAGTATACCCATGAAACAAATAAAGATAAGTATTCAATTGTCATTTCATGATATTATTTTGTTATGCATTTGTTTACATTCAGTTATTGTATTATGCATGATAGGATGTTTGCATTAATGACAGTATACTACTAATATGCATGTGATGGGTAAGTAGCTCATGGTGCTATACAAATTCTCCATTGCTACTTATCTAGAATGAAACCTCTTTGCTGACATATTGGATTAGTGCACAATCTCAATATTGTCCTGGTAGAGATGGAAGGCATCTAGAAAGTTTCAGTGAGATATGGATGAATGTTGTATTGGCTAAAGTAGTTGCATGATCATATATTTATGCATAAGTGTTTTCCAGTATAAATATTCCTTATGAAATGTTTCTAACCATACATTTGCATTTGACTTGTAGGAAAGATCGCATACATAATCGCCTACAAGCAAAGAAGAATGAAGACTTGTTCCAAAGAACAAGTGATGACAGTTCAAAGACAAAGAATAATATGACGAATGCAGTGACATCATTGATGCAGAACCTTCCAGCCACCAAGAAGAAAGGGAAGATCAGTTCAAGAAGAATGATGTCTGGGCGTAGTATCGAGACCTGAAGAAAATTTCATAGTTCCATCATGCAGTAGATGGAAACTTCGTGGGATACAAAGCAAGATTCGTAGCATGAGGCTTCTCACAAAGAGAAGGCATAGCCTACGAAGAAATATTTACAGCTAATAGAAGTGAAGTCACATGACATGCATAATCATGTGTGCAAATGAAAGAATGCCTTGTACGAGTTCAGAAGACACCCATGGGATAACACATACATGATGAGCTTGATGAATATCTTAACCTTTGCTACAAGGTTGATAGAGGATGACAAGCTCACAGATGGGTGCAAGATGAGCTTTTGAAGAAGTTCAAGATAGAGGATCTTAGTATCCAGTGATCCTAGATGGATACTACTTGTCACTCCAGTACAGAATGTTTTAGTGCATAGAGTACGGAAGATAGAGGGAGTATGATGCTCTGCTTCACAGGGAGTGATTGCAGAAGATCCCGAGGTTCGACATGGTACAACGGGATGGGTAGATTACTAATGATTCTAGGCTTTACTGAGAGTAAAGTGGATTCCAACCTTTGATCCAAGGTTGAAGGTGGAAGACCAGTGATGCTCCTATTATTTGTCGATGCACTATTGTTCTAGGCATGGAGGTGTGGTAGAGTACAGATGGAATCTTCCTTGGACAAGGGAAGTATGCAGTAGAGATCTTGAAGAGGTCCAGGATGATGGACTACATGACCACACCTATGGCATCGAACATGAAGCTATTGAGTGATGCTTCATCAAAGTCGGTTGATGCTATGATGTATCATCAGATGATTGGGTCCTTGATGTACCTGAGACCAGATATTTACTTTGCTGTGAACACATTGAGACATATTCACTTGATGGTTGCAAAGCATGCAGGGGTACAGTTGATTATGGGCTCAAGTATGATGTGAATCAGAAGATTAACCTGGAGGGTTATGTTGATTCAGATTGGGCAGGTAGTGCCATCGACAGGAAGAGTACTTCAGGATGTTGCTTCAGTATGGGATCAGGTGTGATCTCTTGGTTTAGCAGGAAGCAATCCCGTGTGGCACTGAGTACAGTTAAAGCAGAGTATGTCGCAGCTTGTTCAGCTAGTTGTGAGGCAGTATGGCTGCGGAAGCTATTGTCTGATATATTTGATATCCAGTTAGATGCTACCTGTATACATTGTGACAACCAGAGTTGCGTGAAGTTGTCAAAGAATCCAGTGTTCCATGACAGGTCGAAGCATATAGAGATCAAATATCACTATATCAGGGATATGGTGCAGAGAGGAGCAGTGAAGCTCCTGTATGTTGCGACGGAGGAACAGATAGCTGATGTATTGAAGAAGCCATTGGCTAGGCTGAAGTTTGAGTACTTCAGAGAGAGACTTGGTGTCCTCCAGATCGAGGTTTCCTGCCAGAGACAGTGATGAGACCCATAGCCATTCTGACATGGTGAGAGGATTGGTTCCTTCGATGGTCAGATGTAAGCGCTGAGCCATTCTGTCATGGTGAGAGGATTCAATTCCTTCCATGTCAGATATGAGTGCTAGAGATCCAAAGCCATTCTGATGAGCAGGTCAGATATAAGGGCTGAGCCATTCTGTCATGGTGAGAGGATTCAGTTCCTTCCATGTCAGATATGAGTGCTAATTTCCATTTTAGGAATGGAGGCACTTGGTCAGTTACCAGGATGATTCAGTACAGGACTATATAGCCATTCTGATGTGATTGAGGGATGTGTTCCCACTTGATAAGATGTAAGGGCTGAACCATTCTGTTCATGGCTAAAGGATTTAGTTCCTTCCATGTCGGATGTGAGTGTTGGCCATTCCGACGATCAGGTCGGATGTAAGGGCAACTGCCATTCTCGAGGAGAATATAGGCGCCTGGTCAGTTACCAGGTAGCTCAGTCGAGGAGGACTGGGGGCCATTCTGATGTGATTGTAGTTTACTACAAGATCAGATGTGAGTGCATGCCCTTCCATCATTGTGATAGGATGTGTTCCTGTCTGGATGGATGTAAGTGCTAAGCCAGTCTTCGCATCATGTGTTGATCAGACATAAGTGCTATGCCAGTCTTCGCATCATGTGTTGATCAGACGTAAGTGTAGTATCTATCTTGGCATCATGTGTTGATCAGATAGAGATGATTGAGCCATTCTTCGCATCATGTGTTGATCAGACGTAAGTGCTGTGCCAGTCTTCGCATCATGTGTTGATCAGACGTAAGTGCAGTATCTATCTTGGCATCATGTGTTGATCAGATAGAGATGTTTGAGCCAGTCTTCGCATCATGTGTTGATTAGA
This sequence comes from Pseudotsuga menziesii, assembly GCA_001517045.1. Lineage (NCBI taxonomy): Eukaryota > Viridiplantae > Streptophyta > Pinopsida > Pinales > Pinaceae > Pseudotsuga > Pseudotsuga menziesii. Next base: position 104,762 of record LPNX010931335.1, on the reverse strand, counting down.
TGTAAGTGCTGTGCCATTCTTCGCATCATGTGTTGATCAGATGTAAGTGCAGTATCTATCTTGGCATCATGTGTTGATCAGATAGAGATGATTGAGCCAGTCTTCGCATCATGTGTTGATCAGATGTAAGTGCAGTATCTATCTTGGCATCATGTGTTGATCAGATAGAGATGATTGAGCCAGTCTTCGCATCATGTGTTGATCAGACGTAAGTGCTGGTCCTTTCTGACGAGTAGGTCAGATGTGAGTGCTGGGCATGCCTTTCTGATGAGTTGGTCAGATGTAAGTGTTGGGTGAAGACCTACATGAGGAGTAGGCCTACATCCAGCATGAAAAAGGGCTGGCTCTGTAGAACTTCCTATGACGAGATAGTACACACATGATGATGACCAGTGGAGATCCAGATCGAGCTATGATCCAAATCTAGTTATGATGACTCCTAGAGATCCATATCGAGTGATGATCCAGATCCAGCAGTGATGATCTAGATCGAGAGATGATCCAGATCCTGTCCAGTGATGGTGATCCAGATCGAGTGATGATCTAGATCCAGTGATGCCATTTTATGATGATCCAGATCAAGAGATGATCTAGATGAAGATGACTTGAAGACGAAGATGACTCAAAGATGAAGATGATCCAGTTGATGCAGAGAAGAAGACCAGTGTTGAAAAATTGTGTCGAAAGAATACCTTCCTAGTTAAGAGGGAGTGTTGATGTATATGTAACTTCGGAATGTATTCTTCTATGTATCTTATGTATTGTTACCCAATGTTTATTCTGGGATGTTTCTATTATGTATTTGAGTCATGTGGTTATGCCCCGATGTTCCGATCGGGAGGATTAATAATGTAATCAAGTCATGTCAAGTCATTAGGTAAGTCCCCACAGTTTCGGGGCACTTGAGTTATTATACACTAATTAAGGTGTAGGCTCGAGTAGTAATTATTAGGGTTGAGCCTACATGTGAAATGGCAACTTAAGTGAACGGACTAATATAAATAGAGAGTGTGTGTCTCTCTATTTATCACTAGTAAATTACATCACTTTCTCTCTCAAGTGTGGCGCACCTTTGGAGAAGGAAATACTTTGGCTTGACAAAAGATAGAAGGATGCTGTTGTGTTGGGAGGTCATCTTACTGTTTTGGGATCTCATCTTGTGGTGATACTATCTTAGAGGAAGTTGAGGGGTTTTCTCCATTTATGGTTTCCCCTCCTAAAATATTTGTGTCTCTTGTCTCTTGTGATGTGCTTATGTGATTGCTGTACTTGTTATTCTCTTAGTGAAAAGATCTTAACATATTGCTAGCTTAAATGTTGAAAAACTAATAGACTGATGTGGGATTCCTTAAGGCCCACCTTTCAACAAGTCTTGCCCCATCGACCTCAAAAAATTATCTGGGATAGAGACTAGAGTTCATTTTTAGCACCTTGAGGCTTGCATGCCTTAATGGCAAGTTCTCTTGCTGGAAATCATGGGAATACATCAATGTCCCTTGATCATTAGATCTTGCAAGTGGATTGAAATTAGTGAATTTATTCATACTTCACAAGATGTACTTAGGTACCTTGGCACTCATTGACATCAATGGTGATATTGCCTCAAATTGGTTGATGACATTCATTAATGGTTGGTAATCCAATGACTTCTTTCCATGTTTTCCATCGACACATTTATTCGCATGGTAAGAATTGTACCATTGGGTTTTGTAGCAGTTAAAGACTTTATACTTTGCATGACTCCATTAGCAGTTTTATAGCAGCATACTTCAGCCATATTAGAGTACCACAGTTCTACTTTGAACTCTCATCTTTTACTTCATCCAACCAAGAAGCAATTCAGTTCCCTCACTTCACACTCTATGATCCAGCAGCAGTATCAGCCACATTCCTATTGCACAAGTTCATCAACTTTTTGGGTAAGTGGAGCTATGTTGTTTTCTAATCTTTAACCATGTAATTCCTTAAATGCTAGAAAATGAATGAATTTGGAAAATTCCCTCACTATCTTTCTTTTTTTCCTTTTCATAAACCTAACCTATCTTAAGTTTGGGGGGGAACTATTCATTACCATTTTTACATATTCATCATCTCTTTCACCCTTAATCAACATGTCTTTCCCAAACTATGCTGGCATGATTCATAATATGAAGAAAAGGCTTTTTACTATACATTGATGGTTCATCATTTCTAATGCATGTATACTTTTAAAATCTTATGTAATGCAACAAAAATACAAATAAAACGAGTGAATGTTGTTGAAAAAAGAACCAACATTTGTGATGGTTGTCACATAAGAACTAGGCATAAATACATATATAAAAAAAAAAGAGAAAAAGAAAAAAGAAAAAAATTGTTGCCACTCATGCATTTCAAATCATGGAATGATTTACTGTTACCATCATCATGTAAAGCCTAGCTACAAAGCCAAAAGTTAAAAAGAGAATCAATGCATAGTTGCATAAGGACATGCAAACAGTCAAGTTGGGGGGTATGTTGAGCCGCAAAAAGACCACATTTTATTAATCATTTCACATACTATTTATCACCTTATTCCATTATATCCTTCCATAAAACCATTAACATTCACCACTTTCCTAATAAATATGGGTTTATATTACCATTTTCCAAATCATTTATTTTTGAGTATTTTGAGTGAATTTGTGGTTAATTATTGAGAAAAAAACATATTTTCATTATACTTTAAAGTTGGGTGAGTTTGGTTATGTTTACAGGTGCATTTGAAGACTTTGACAAGATCATAAATCACTACCTAGCCTCAGATTCGAATTTCATTTTCTAGATGTGAGCTAACTTCAAGGAGAATATCATGGAGGTGTGGAGAGAATATCTCATCCAATATTTGTTGAGAATTTGAAGGGATGAGTTGTATATTTGTTGAGGATTTAGGGGAATGAGTTGTCTATTTGTTGAGGATTTTGAGGGATAAGTTGAGAGAATAGTGGATATGTAATTATGATGAATTCATGTATAAATAGGAGAGCTCTCTCCTCATTTTGTTTAGAGGCCTCTCTAGTGGTCTGGAAGTAGAGAATAGTTCAGAGTTAGTCATAGAATAGGATTTCTGATTGTTATGTAGTGGAGATGATGCTTCATGGACATCCCTTGACTCTCTTATGTTAATATAGATTTTCATAATTTCTTTCTCATGAGTTGTTAATGTAGAATTCCAGTTATTTATTTTTATGCATTTTCAGTACTGATTTTATGTGAGCTCACAAGTTAATGATTATTTGCTTTATATTAATTTATGTTTATGCAGTTTTATGCTTTCATAGATTAGATTTATTTTCTGCAATTTCCTGCTTTTCTAGATTAGATTTTCGTTCATGTCATTTCTTTATTTTCATGTCATTTCTGCTTTTGCAAGTTTAATTTAATTTCAGTTGCATATATTTTCTCTTTCAGTCATTTAGAATATTAGATTAGGTTTAGTGACACTCTGCCCTTGCACATAATTTGTCTGTGCTTCACAAGTTTACACTCTCTCCGGGTTGAAAATTAAATTGTTGGAATTCTGTTATAATTTGTTTAATGTTTTACCCCAACAACAATGTCATCAAACCTAGTATAAACCCCACCGGTAACTCTATGTACCATCTCGCCGCAGGACCTGTGAGGGTGTGTTGAAATAGCCTCAAACAGATAGAATCGTTGTGTAAGGAATTGGAAGAGCACCAAAGGTGGAAAGTGGTGACATGCTCACCAGGATCTTCACCAGTCTTACCTTCTAACTTGGGAATGTCCAAAGGAAGCTTGGTAGGGACTGCCGACCATGCCGGATCATGAGCCACATGATCATTCATCAATCTCGACAAATTGGGTAAGTTCAATGTTGCAAGGAAAGGGAGCCTAGGTTGAGCTGGTTGATTCCACGCTCCCTGGTAGTGCTGATTCATATAAGGTTGATTTCTATACGTACCATGGCCTTGGCCAATGGGATAATAACCTCCTCCCATATGACCCATGACGGGCTGCATGGAAGCATTGTGACATGAAGTACCTTGATTATGAGGCATGACAAAGCCATAATTAGAAGAGTAAGGGAGTTGTTGATACCCTTACCCATACGGTTGATAGTTTTGTCCATACTGCGGTCCATATGACTGTCCATGGGAAGCTCCATAATGTGTTACATGGGATGTTCCATGAGATGGTCCATAGTTAGGTATATGGGGAGCTCCATGAGATGGACCATGAGATGATCTAGAAACATGTATAGGACCTGTTGACACAACATGAGGCACTTGGATCTATGATACTATAGTGTTAGTAGTCACAAGATGAACATGTCTAGTAGCGGTATTCCGGCCCAAAGGCCCACCCGAATTAGAGGGAGGATGGGTCCTTACAAAAGCATTCGAAGGAACGAGATTCGAATACGATGGGACATGTGAAAGAATGTAAGTGGTGTTCCCAATGTTCACACATCTTGGTCCTGGTATCTGAATAGGGTTACTAACATTAGGCTTAGGATGAGCATGTGAATATTCCTCCACCACAGGGATGGAAGGTGCAATGTGACTAGTGCCCCCAAACCTCTCCACATGGAAAGGAATGGTAGTGCCACCAGGCGTAGTTCTAGGGCCAACTTCTGACTCGGGATGATATGCAGGATTGGACTCGGGGATATCAGGTAGGCCATGTCTAACATAACTAGTGCTTGTGGGTTCATAGTGAGTCTCATCACCCGAAAACCAATACCGATGACCCGTGAATGAGGGTTTATATGTCTATTGTGGTACACCCCAAGCCATAGGAATTTTCTCTCTGGAAACCAATACCATCATATTATTGTGGCTGTCGATTACTTCATAAAATGGGTAGAGGATATGCCTACAGTTAAATCCAATGGTCAGACAGCTGCGCATTTCCTGTTCAACCAGATTATCACCCGGTTCAGCATTCTGAAAGAGATTGTCATTGACCATGGTAGTCACTTTCAAAATAAAATGATGGAAGACGAAAGCAATTCTTTCACAGAGAGAAACTTCCTATGGATTGGGGTGTACCACAATAGATAGATAAATCGCAAAAACCAATCCTTTGCTATATGCAAGAGAAACCAAATATCTATCACTAAGGGATCATAACCAGATCGTGAAGGTTTTTCATGTGGTGGATCATATGTGCTAGTAGGATCACCCTCCTCGACCTCATGAGGTGGGGAGGACATCTATGGAATCTCTGTAGAAATTCTAAAGCCTTGATGGCATAAGGAATTTCATAAACTGGCTAAGGATCTAGGCACACAATTAACCACACAAAGAATTGTAGAGAATTAGCATAATGAGAGAAGAAGAAGAATTAATGAACACACATTAATGAATGATCAATAAATGATAATTGATATTATTACATAGGTAATACATCCTTATAAAGGAAAAAGGAGTTGCATGAAGACAACTCAAGCTAGCTCATAAAAGTAGGCTTACTAATTATGATAAACCCCATAAAACACTTTCCAATCTACCAAGCACCTCACGAGTTGGAAAAAGCATGAGTGAGTTGTCAAGGATATGGAAATAATATGATAATGGAGAAAAACTAATGGGGGATGGGTTGGAAACAAAAGCACCCAGTTTCCTAGTTGACTAGCTTTTATCTTATCCATAGAAAAGTAGGATAAAGCAGAAAAAGCAGAAAAAGCAGAAAAAAGCAGAATCTGCTATATGGTCCTGTATAATAATTCTAGAGGAACCCAGAATGAGAAATAAATCATTCCTAGGATATGGATGGCATGCATTGACTTTAAGTGGATGCCAACTAATTAAGCTAGTGTGTGAATAATTAATCATTATTGATTAATTATTTTATCCTAAGTGTATGAGTGGGTTTATTATATCCCAACACCCCCCTTTAAGCCTGACTTTATGATGATATTCCTGAACTAATCAGAAATATATATGCATATAGGGCCCAGCAATAAAGCTATGGTCACCCTTTTACAATTTATCTTGTCCAAAGAAATGAGGAAAGAGGCAAAACATCAAGGGGAAAATCCTCCCTCAAGAAAGGACATGAAAAAGAAATACCAAAAATGTTGAACTGCTAGTGTTGCTGCTGCTCCAAACTAAATGCTAATGTCTGGAGGAATCTTCTTCTTGGGAAGAAGATAAATCTGCTCCCCTGGATCAAAGACAGCTGCAGGATGGAACCTGGGACCATGTAGAACAACTGAAATCCAATAATGTGAAGGCAATACTGAAGGATCTTGAGACTTGTAATCAGCTCCAAGATGATGATATGACTTGAAATTCGAACCAGTAGAGATGAAATGAGCTCCAGATAGGTGAAATAATTGTCCAAGCGAATGTATCATGTCTCCATATTCATTTACATAGAGAGGATGTGTGCAAGTGATCATGTAGGAACATAGAGAAGGCATGGGATCAAAGAGTGTGAATGCATGGGCTCCATGGGTTGATCTAGCTTCCAAAGAATCCAAGAGATCACAAAAAAACACAACAGTAGACTCATGGGAATATACTGGTAAAGAATCCTCTATGGTAGAAGTATGAGAGGAGGAAGGATAGTGATGTTCAAAATCTTCAAGGAGGCTCTGAGAATAAGTGCCAAGAACAAAGGAGGAGCTGCAGAAGCGCATGGGATCAAGTATGGTAAGTGTCAAAACACTGGAAGGACTTGATTTGGCTAAGCAAGCATCCTGGAAATCACTGGGTTGTGCACCATCAAGAAAAGAGGCATGCACAAGGTGTGAGAGGTCTGGCATATGGATCTCAGAATCCATGATAGAAGACATAGAGAACACTGAATGTGTGCGTGAATCATCAATAGCACTAGCAGCTCCATTAGTCACTACTTTTTCATCAACAGCATCATGAGAAGATGAATCAAGATCTTCTACTTCAGGAGGCATAGAAAAAGATGGCTCTTCAATATTTGCTTCTTGATTGAAAGAGGAAGCATTCGAATCAAAGAGAGTAGTAGCAACAGGAACTGTATGAGAAACTTCTTCTTCATGATCAACTTCATTGGAGATAGTAGAGGCCGAGACATCTTGAGAGAGAGAAATCATTGAGGAGCTAGAGGCACTCTCCACATAGCTAGAAGGATCCTCATTGTCCTTTCCCAAAACTCTGTCCAATGTTGTCCAGAGATCCCTTGGGGAATCAATAGAATCAATAAGGTAGCGCATGCATGGAGAGATTGATAGGCACATAGCTCCAATTGCTCTGTCACAGTCATTCAACCAGTCACTTGGATCTTCATAAGATTCTTCACTAGCTCCAATAGATATCTCATAGAGACCTTGTCTCTTTAGATATGGAAT
>LPNX010931335.1:79775-94235 GCA_001517045.1 Pseudotsuga menziesii | reverse complement strand
AGATAATATATGTCAAACATTTTACGTTTAAAGGAAGTGTGACCCAATTTTTGTTGAACTAGTGGAGTTATTTTTATTAGATAGGACACATAATTTTAGTTAGTTTGATATTAGCTTATATACAAGGGATATATATATAACATGGAATAATAGCATGCATATAATGTGTATTTTTCTTATTTTGTAGCCTCAAACATAGCTCATTTGTGGAAATATCGGTGATATATTGAAGATGGTTTGTTGGGTTTAGATGGACATGAAGCTAAAAAATGAAACACTTTTATTAACAAGTTGAAATTGCGTTTCATTTAATTAAAGGAGGAGGAAGATACCTTAGTTGAGTCATGGAAACATACTAGATATTATACTACAAGCCTTCAATACAAGGCCTTATTCTTGAATGAGGACTAAAAAGTAGAGTAAGCGGTGTATTCCTTTGTGGAAAAACACTACTCCTCTAAAAGCCAAATTTTGTAGTGGATGGAACTATATAACAAGGTGGGCATGGAGCACATTTATAAGGTTTGTGTGAATTATTAGAGGCATATCTTTGAAAATTTAAATTTATTTTTTATTGGCTAGTCATTTTTTCCCTATAAAACCTATACCTTATAAAATGAAAATAATTACAAGTTGAAATAAAACCAATAACTTATAATGATGAAAATAATTACAAGTTGAAATTAATATTGTTTAATATTTCTATATATTATTTATATTATTAAAAATCATAAAATCATAATATGCCTTTAAATTATTTTACCGCTCAACACCAATATGTCTATACCAATGGAGGTATAACCATTTTGCTTCATGTATTACACTTTTATTTTAGGAATATGCACACTAGTTTGTTTCGAAGATACTGAACATGGAAGAAAAAAGAGAAAGGGGCGGGAGGGGTGCTAAGTAAGGTATAGCACCCCCAAACTCACCCATTGCATCCAAGTCCACCAACAATTGTACCATACCCTGGGGGACTACTAGGTAGTGCCATTCAGGGAGGTGATGTATGTAAGGCCATTCACGCAGGTTGGGTAGTTTCTTTAGGCAGGTCAGGTATTGCCCACATAGGGAGGTGCACGATGTAGTTAGTCCAAGTGTGAGGCACGCCCATTCCCCAACCTCACCCCATCCAAGTACTTCACCAAAAAAATATCATAACTCAGGAAGAAGTAACTAGATAGAGCCCTTCATATCAGGGAGAGGTTAATCCACCAAGCCACCAACAGACAAGAGAAAGAAGCCCCCCATACCTCTGGAAAGTAGAATATGTGCATGCAGTGAATGAACGACGACTGGCTATGTGCAGTGAATGACTATGTAAAAGGGATTATGGTGGCTATATGTACCAGTTAATTTCATGGGGCTGAATTTCAACATAATCTACAGAACGTTAACGCTTCTGCATACGAGAAGGATATACCTGAGATAATGGTGGATTCCCTATTGCAGATCATGGTTGAGGGTTTATTTTAGATCATCGTTGAGGGTTTTTATGCAATGAAGTGAAATATTTTTTCAATTTTTGGCTAAGAGGAGTATTAGAGAATTTACAAGATAGGGAAAGAACAGGTCGAGGTCGTGGCCACCAAGAAGGGAACCCTTGCCCCATTATATGAATCACAACCCTACCCTACGGTGTTGAATACTTACGATAAGACGACTGGATTTAGAAGTAATTTGTATGGATTATAGATCTGAGAGATGTTATGTCCCCCGATAAAACTTATAACACGCAGGTAGCTCCCTGGCTAATAAATACCCCATAAATTGCTACAAATATGGGAAAGGAAATAGGGTAAAGGAAAGGAAAAGCACTAGCGAAAACATATATAAATACAAAGAATTTAAACTTAGGCTAATAAACAACCCATAAATTGCTACAAAGATGAGAAAGGAAACAGGGTAAAGGAAAGGAAAAGCACCAGTGAAAACATATATAAATATAGAGCAGTTAAACTTAGAGGCGAGCAATTGACAAGGTGGGTTGGAGATCATGTAGACAAAGGTAAACTTAAGACATGAGGAGATTCATATATTAATATGACAGGTCAAATATATGGTAGGTTCAATTTTTCTCATCTGTTATGGGGTTCAGCAAACTCCTAGGAAGAGGTGTGGCAAACTCCTGGGAAGAGTTGAGTTGTCCCTTTCTGTATAGAGTAATATCTAACTTCACCCAGTTCCATAAATTGATCAAGTTTAGTCACAAGCGGAGGAAGGAGAATAAACAGTTCACTTGTTGATACAACAAAAGAAAAAGAGGAAGAGGTGTGTTAAAACAACATTCCCTGGAAAAGAGAGGATGGGTGAGGTGGGTCAAGGTATAGGTCAAGATCGAGCACTATTACACTAATAATGTGCTAGGCTTATAATGGGTTTATAAGAAGATGCTTGAAGATGCATCTAAGAATAGTAAATGCAGTTGGAATTCAGGAAATTCTAAACATTGTGATGAGATTGGTGTCAGTGGACAGAAATTGAAACCATCAAACAATGGTATTGAACTTCACGTTGAGTCTCCACTGCCTCTAGAATGGCAGCAATGTTTAGACCTTCAGGTTGTTTTTCTTCTATGTTTTTCTTGATTTCCTATTGTGTATTTTTTTATTCATGGTTTTTTTTGTTGTTGTGCATGTGGTGGAGATTAAATGGATCGAATCTCCTTACAAGCATGAAGCACGAGCTATCCATGAAAACTTGGGAAATTCAATGTGAAAAACAAAACCAACAGTTATCGAGGAAAAGGAAGAAGGAAATGAGAGATTTTAATATTTCCATGCATGTGTTTTCTTGCTTTCAATTCACCTTTGGGGGTAATTGATCATTGCATGGTGTTTTTGTTACTCATTGCAGTCCTCAAAGGATTTGGGGATAGCATGTTTGTTGTTCCTATTCCTCCTATTGTTGAGGATGCAAGGAAAGTGTTTGACAATATGCCTGAATGGAATGTAGTTTTGTGAAGCAATATGATTGCAGGGTATGCCCTGAATGGAAAAGATGAAGAGGCAATATTGTCATATTTTGGGAGAGGTGGTTTAGACACCAACACAATCAGACATGAGACAGATGATAAATAAATCAACGGGATAGTTTTGAATTCATATTATAGCTTGGTTTTTAACATTATATACAAATGTGCATGCAAGACAATCATAAAATTCATAAAAGTAAAAGGAAATCTCTTCTTGACACCCCCAGTTTATTTTCCATGGTTTTTATGCTTGCCCATTATCTTTAATGGTCATTCTTAAATAAAAAAGCTAATGATCTAGGATTCTTTTCTTTGGTATTCCATTGGATAGCTTTAGTGCTCCTGCACTCCAAGCTAACTTTTTCTATTGTTTTAAGAATAATGGGAGGAAGAATGCCTTCTACAAAGTTTATTCATTCAAGTTAAGTACTGAAATTGAATACTTTTAAGTAAATCATTCAAGCAGGTGTTGAAATGTTCCTGAATTATCCTCCTACATACTTGATTGTGGTGAAAATGGGTAGAATAAAGAAGAACACTAAATTCCATATTCTTATCCCTAACCCCTCTTCCAAGATTTTCACAGAAACCCAAATGCATTTTATCTCTCTCTCTATATCCTTTTTAAATGGGCCACAATTCCATACATTTGTATTAATTGGTTCCTTCCGTTGAAGCCATTGATTGGTTAGTGACCATTATACCATAGTGGTTGTGGCCTTTTTATATTCCCATGGATGATTTAGATCATGTTGGTGGTTATATTTTTTAGTGTGTTTGGGTGGAAGAGTGTATAGTAAAATATTTCTCTGGCTGTATTTCTGAAATTGATATTAAATTTATATCTAGGTGATATCATTTATGTATTGCATGTAAGTTTGGCCATTATTCTTAAATAAAAAAGCTAATGAGCAAGGATTACTTTGGTATTTCATTGATAGATTTAGTGATCTTTCACTCCTACCTAAATTTTTCTGTTGTTTTAAGAATGAAGGGAGGAAGAATGCCTTTTGCAGACAAAAACAAAGTAAATTGGGGCAGCAACAAGCATAAAACCCCAAGAAGAAGGATACTACAGATGAAGTGAAGAGAAAAGGAAAGGTAAAGAAGCACAAGGCATATACGACTGCTAATGAAGTGAAGCAGAACACATGAAAGAAGAAGAAATGTAAGGCACCAACTACTGCTTATGAATACAACCATGTTTTATCAGAGCAAGTAGATGGCTCAAAATTTGTTTATGTTGATGGTTCAGATTCATCTGATGACAGTTGTAGCTTATCATTTCATAATGACTTGGATAACATATCTGGTGATGATTCTAACAAGACCTCCCAATGTGATGATGAGGTTTGGGTTCTCATATGCTATCTTTATTTTCATCTGAAGAAACAGTGATAAATTCCTGTTTTTTCACTACTATAACATCTATATATGTTTATCCTACTTTTTGTTTTATTGATATATGTATAGGACTAATTTTTGACAAGAGAATCATGCTGGTTCACAACCAGTCTGCCTTCACAAAAAGTTATTACCATGAATCTAGATAGTGCATTGCGTTCATTGAATATGGAAACTAACGGAGACCCATCTATAATATAGTTTGATATGCATACAAAGCTCAAGGATGCATATCTGGAGTTCACATAAATGGTTGACATATACGACATCACATAAATGGTTAACATATAAGACATTGTAACTTGAGATATGCAACCTCAAGGTGCTTATCAGACCCAGGTTTAGATGGGTTTGTACTCTTATCAAGTTGTTAATATTTTGGTTTCAAGAGCTTAGACCCCACTATTTAGCTTTGGTAGCCCTACTGACCCAAATAATTCTACAAATCAGTCATTGCCACTTTTTGGGTGTAACTCTGTTATTCATAATACATATGATAGCTTTTCAAAGGTGGCATTGCATTTAATTTTCCTAATTAGAAGTTAGAAGAATTCTTTTGTCAATTTGTTTCTTGATAGGCTGATGCACTGTTACAAGTCACACCGTAGGCTTTCTACAACTAATTTTTAAATCCTAATCCTATTATACTGTAAATAGGACAACTGCACAAGTCCTAGTTTCTAAGCAATAGTACAAACTGTGACAAATAATTGCCTCAAAATTCAGTACATATGTAAATTGCAACTGAGTAAATCAGCTCATTTGATATGCCATTTCCAAGTCATGGAAGTCAATCACTCATTGACATTGTTTCAGCCTTCATAAATTGATGAGACTATTGTTTTAGTACTGTGAATTTGTATAACATATTATTTGGGTTTATCTACTATTAAATATGTACTAGTGCACAAACCTAGGAAGTTATCACCAAGACTAAGATATTTTTAGCCTTTTCGACATAGTTGGTTTATCTTTCCATGATTTGAGAAATACAAGTTTTTGGTAGTTGAAGTAATAGATTGTTTGGAAGGGAAATGAGGTGGATTTTCCTATTCGTTTGGTATATGGCACAGGACTATAGAATTACTATCTAGCTATATTTCAAGACTTTTGTGAAAGGCTTCTGCAAGTACATTCTTGTTGCTATACATCAATATTTCAGTGAACATTCAAGATAGATTTGCAAGATCGTAGAGGCAAAATCCCCAAGTGTTTGGAAGATCATACTTAAGTTTTAAGCTATGTTGCTATGGTACCCATACCTGGGGGTAGGGTACACGTACCCGTACCAGGTACTTGGGTACTCGTAGGGCACATCTCCTTCCATACCTTGCTGTACCCCATACTAGGTCCACATACCCGAGACTTCGTTATAAAAAAAGGGGCACTTATAGGCAAAATGGTACATCGTACCCCGTGTTTGGGTACTCCGGGGTTACGACTGACTCAATAAAATAAAATTCATTGGGGAAAATGTAATGACCCCCCACCAAATGTGAACTAATTTTTTGCTAACTACATATNCACTTTGCAACACTGTTCAAATTCCACTGAATATTGTCCAAATCTGGTAGATTGATTTTACATTGATTTACAATGAATGTTTTTATGGTTTTGTGTTCAACAATCATGGAACATAATTTGACTACCAAATGTGTACATAAAAAATATAGTTATGTATTTAATATTGAGAAATACACTCACATCAATGCAGGAATATATTTGGCAATTTTCAAAATTTTATTTCTTGTAACAACAATACAAATAGGTGTTTAAAATAAGATTTCAAGTGTACTTTCATGTATGAGTTTGATTCTTTGTTATAGCTTCCTGGTACAATGATTTATCAAATTTTATGTAACTTCCAGTCTTCTAATTGATATCTACTGAGTCTATGATTTATCAAATTTTATGTTTCAATTTTTCAATCTGAATCTTCATTGTTCAAATAATCATCGAATTTATAATTATGAATCATGATTCATAATTTATGAAGAAATATATATGCATGTATGATGTGACTATGATATATATATATATAGTACCCACGATGTACCCAAGTACCTTTTTTCAAAAAGTGGCATCCCCGTACTTGCACCCAAGTTTCCTAGGAACTTAGGTTTTAAGTAATTTCACAAGACTACAGATTAAGACGCCTTGATTCTCCTTATATCTGATCACAGAACTATAATGCCCTTTAGGGATTTTGGATGGTTTATTGTTATTTTGATTTGTGAACATTAATCAAATGCCACCTGATTTATTGGCTTATGATTGGTGATGTTTCTTGTCTCCAACTTTTTTTTCTGAGGAGAATTAATGTGGCTTTTGCTTTTGAATTTGAATTTGTTTGGTTTTCAGAATCAAATATGCACATAAAATAAATGCACAAACACACAATACATGGAGAGAATAATAAATGTAATTCATCAAATAGTATGTTGCATCAATACATCAAGGGAGCCCTTTATGGGGAATTTGACGAGTCGATCCCCCGCCCTTTATGGGGAATTTAACATTTCAACAACGACTCGTCAAATTCCCCCGTAGTCGGTATCCATCGAATATTCTTCCAACAAATTGCACTAATAAGGACTCTTTAGCAGAATTTTTACACCCCCTACTGTGTTTGGGCCTCATGTCCAACTAGATGGAGATTCGTACTTTTCTCTCAAACATGGCTGCTTGCAGGCTGCTCAATGGGCCAGCTACTGCATTGTGGAACAATCAGGATGCGTATTTTCCAAAACCTAATCGAAACTTTGACATCACTTTCCCCAGATAATTATTCTAAGTTATTAAAATATTAAATATTTTATTTCAAATAAAAATAATGAACTTTACTTGAATTTTCCATCTTCAAATACGTCTTGGCATTGACTCAAATTATTCCTTCACATGGGCTTTGAAGCACGCACGTGAACTTCAACCCCCTCACTTTCAAACACAAAAGAGTTTTATTGGCTTTCCCACACATGGTTATGAAACTATGTTTGATTTTTAGAATCACATGTGCACATGAAATAAATGCATAAACACACAATACATGGAGAGAATAAGAAATGTAATTCATCAAATTAACAGTATGCTGCAGCAATACATCACCCAGTATACACAAATACTACTCTCTCATGTATCTCATCGTACATTGGGTCATACATATAACCCTAAGACAGATCATCTTGATCTGAGCACCTAACTAATATTTTCTCATTAATATTCACTGTTGCGTTATATGGTCTCATTAATACATTAGAATATTAATATTGGAGCTTGCAGTTTGCTTCTCCAATAGAGTCTTCATGAAAGAAACTTGTTCAAAATGGACTTGAAGTGATTGAACCAGTAGGCTCAACATTTATTTTCAATGATTTGATGTATCATTATTGGAGTTGAAATCTAATAACTATGATCAAGAAGCCAAATCAACTATGAGCTATTTTTGCATCTTTTTCTTAGGTTTCTACAAAATGATATGTTTTACTGTTTTTGGATTGCCATTTCTTGGAAGGGGATCAAAATAGTCATGCATCAATTGCAACTTAAATGAAAGTAGGCATAGAGGGACCTTCTTACAACATAAGTTTATCATGATCAAGAATTCCTGAGTGATTCTTTTTCCAAAAGTATTTGTCTATCTTGAGTAGGATAAAACCATCAGTCCTTCCCAATCCTCAAACAAATAGAATGAAGTATAAATAAGTAAAATTTGTATTATGTGTATGACTCAGTACACGATACTGGTCCAACCATGCTTTAGTAATAGTGGTTTGATGTACTTGTATGCCTATATACAGTCACTTAGTATAATGAAATCAGTTGAGATTTCTAGGACAATATAGCTACCTAAGTGCCTGTTATCGTGCTTATGTGCCTATTGTTTGTATGATTGTTCTTTTTTGTGATAAGGCTCCCTGAATTGAAACAAGGCCCAAATGGCATTTACTCTGAAATATAATGGTTTTCCTGTTAGAAAGTATTGAAAATTAAATGATGAATCCCTTTTTAAATTATCGATTCTTACTTCATCCATGCAAGCAAGACTGATATATTACATATAAGCAACATTGCACTAAAGTTGTAGTGGTATGCATGGTTTGTGTTTTTCATTTTTCCTACACTATAGTGAAATTTGTACTCCACATTCTCTAGTTTATTTTAGTTGAACCATCATGCATTGAATTTCTCTAGTTTCTGACCAAATTTCATGACTCTACAGGAGAAGTTGTAGGAAATAGAAAAGGACCAGCAAGAGTATACACTTGATGAAGAGGATAAGAGAGAGCAGGAGGCACTATTAAAATCTGACTGCACTTTGGCAGGCTCTGTGATGTTGAGGAAGTTTTTGTCTTGTAGGTACTTAGACATGGCCTTTGAAGAGTCTCTTCAAACAGAAAACAATAAACTCCAAATGGAGCTACAACGGTTGGAATCCCACCATGAAACTGAGCAATGTGATGTGATTAAACACCTAATTGATTTTATAGAGGCTGCTATTACTGTTACATCTGAGAGTGGAGATCTTAAGGTCAACAAAAACTATCAGCAGACTAGTTTTCATTCCTGATGATGTTCACCAATCTGAAGATGGTGAATGCAATGCAACTCCATATGACAAGATTAAAAAGTCACATAAGAGTCATGGAAAGTGTGTTGTCATGTAAGCTTCCTTGTGTGAATCACTCAAAGTGCCAAAATTGAGGAATTCAAAAAATGTAGAAACTGGTCTATGAATGAATGTTGAAGCTTAGGAAATGATTAATTGTTTATGTAGCATCAAACCAGAATGCATACACTTTGTCTTTATGGTTGGGAATGGTTATTACCAATGCTAAAGCTTAGGAAATGCTTAGTTGTTTATATAGGTTCAAACCAAAATGTACACACTTTCTCTTTAGGGTTGGAAATGGTTATTACCATGAGGCTTATGCAGCAAGAAATTTTAGACATTCATAATATTCTTTAGCTATGGAGCATGATAAAGAGTTGGAAGTAGATGAAAGACT
This sequence comes from Pseudotsuga menziesii, assembly GCA_001517045.1. Taxonomy (NCBI): domain Eukaryota; kingdom Viridiplantae; phylum Streptophyta; class Pinopsida; order Pinales; family Pinaceae; genus Pseudotsuga; species Pseudotsuga menziesii. Next base: position 84,848 of record LPNX010931335.1, on the reverse strand, counting down.
GTCAAATAATTAAAAAAATACATTATGAAAGTGCATACATGATATTCAATTCTATGGGTACAAAATTCCTATTTGACACATTGAAGTAACATAGATAAAGAAAATGCTAGACATACTAACAATGAGAACTCAAGACCAATAGAAAAAATGAATATCGTTCCCAGCTATATGAATACAACAAGTAGTTATACGGTATATTTTAAAATGCATATTTATGTATTTAAATTTCATGAGGATCAGAACATCCAATCCACGTCAAATTTGTTCAAGCATCCAATGTGCCCCAAAGTCTTAGTGAATAATAGTTTCCAAATTAGAGTGATGTAACGTGCTACAATTGACAAAAATTGCAAAGAAGGTTACATACATATTAATTTATTCTATGAGGTGATTAATTCTGAAGAGTTTGTTAGGGACAGAGGAGAGGCATGAATGAAAGTGTACTATTGAAGTTTCCCTCTATGGCATCAAACATTGAAAAGGAGTACATTTTCAAATTGAGTTTAACAGCTGCATCAATATGTTTCTCAAGAAGCTTTTCCAAATTTAGCATTTGATGTTCATGTTGATAAAAGCTTATAATGCAGGATAGGTATTGAACTTCTAAGCTGGATCATTGGTTTGATGAGCGTCCTGCATAGAAGCGATTTGGAAACATGTCTCTTATTCTTTTCAGGAGAAAATTATGCAGCTTGGTGTGCATACATATAGGATGATAGGTAGTGTGTCCTATATATTGAGAAGGTTGCTCATCAGCTAATGTGGTGCTAGCAATGCTCAATAATATGTTCCTCCTATCCATTCATTTGTCATATAAGATTCTATTTCTAAATAATCCCAATTAATGGCTAAAGGATTGAAGGCCACTAGAAAACCTTCAATATATATTTTTTTCCTCCACAAAGGGAGTGGTCAGAAGGTTTTCATTATGCAGCATACAATAGAATTGCATGTGAAAACCAAAATCACATTGTGCAAACAACATGATTCATTCTTCATTTTCATAATGTTATCTTCATAATCTTAGAGAATTGCAAGTTATGTTTGGATACTGAATTTATTTGGTTGCTAATGTAGAATAAAGATGGTTCTTTTTCAACTTATGAATCGATAAGATCCTATCCTTGGGAGGAGGTAAGCTTTGTGCAATTTCAGATTACTAGAATTTTGTCAATTGTAATCATTTATATACTCTATTATAGATCAATTGTCTTTCCTTATTTTGATCATATATGTAACTTCCATTTTTCAATCTGACATAAACCATTAGCTATCTTTTTATGGAACATACAAAACAATCATATTTCTATGATCAGAAGATGATATCGGTTTATTCACAACCTAGCGGTCAATGGATTGGCAAGCAATCAACTACTAACTTGACACAAATATGGATCTTGCCCCCAATTACTGCTCAAACTAGCAGCCCAACACAACTAGGGATAGTGTCCGTAAGCTTGGGACAGAGTAGACCCAATGTCACCATAGTCCCAATGTCACCATATTCTAACCTCTCAACTCTTCAGGTAACTCCAAAACCCAAGGGGAGACCCTAATCGATGAAAGCATAGTTACATATATCGGTGAAGTATCGTAGATATCACAACTAGTTTGGCTCTTGGATTGAGAAAACCCCTTCACAGCATTATATTAACTTTGTATTAGACGCTGCCTTCGGATGGCTATAATAGTAGGTTAATGTGTCCAATAAGAAGATTTATGGTTCAGATAACAGATCTGATGTCTCTGTGCTTAAGCCGCTCCTTGGTTGACTGTAAAAATCATTGCTTGGTGTCAACGACTCCCCAAGAGGAGTCCCACGAATTCTTCTTGTATCTTCCCTTCTGCTTCAGCTCTGGTTAACAATATTTATGCCTAGACTATCTCTTCTTGTATATTGTAGAATATGACGACTCTTCCCTTGGTGAAATGCATCCTCTCTATCAACAGAGGTCTCCCATATATATATATATATGTGTGTGTGTGTGTGTGCACACTTCTTTAGATTGGTCACTATGACTACAAACCCATAGTGTTCCCTCTCACAAGAAGAATACTAAACCCTCTGCATGAAGATAAAAATGCAATCACATACCTCGACAATGAAGAACAGTGAGAGATATGAGTGATTCTATCAATATTTTCCCAAATTCTAGCAAATTGTTCCTAAATTTCTAGCAAGTGGCATTTTAAGTAGTCCATGAACAACTCCTAGTAGCATGCAGGGGTGATTAAGCAAATAAAATGATTTATTAAGGGGCAATAATTCTTGCAAGTTTTGTCCATGCAGACTAATAATATTGAAAATTTTTGACCTGCTTTGTGGATAAATAACACATTTTGTTGGGGAATTCTAATCTGTATTTTCCTGTTTTAACCATGGTCAAAGGAAAGGACAATATACTTTGCTCAACAATGTCTTTGGATAGAATCATTTACCTTATGTAACTATTTCATGCCAGTGTGTAATGTTTCAACAACTGCTATAGAAAAAATCAGCAAACTCGCATTTGATGCCAAATTTCTTCAAAAACATTGTAGGCAGAGCAAAAATTTGATTTTAAAGTGACTTTTTGGGGCTCATCTTGCTCATCTTGGCTGAATCCACAGATCTTGCTAATGATTTTTTAGGCCTTAGTTTATTATCTAATGGAACAACTTCCATTGGTGAGCAAAAACATGGTAAGTCACAAAAAGAGCATGAAATTACAAAATCTCCAAATTACTGAATCATGCCTAAACACTATGCAAATGTTGGTATTTATGGAACAAATATAATTTTTATAACTTCAAAAATTATTTGATGAAAACAAAGGTTTGGAAATGTCAAAGGGATGAATGGGCCTTTTCAGAAAAAACAGTATGGTTGTTAAAATTTGAGAACTATATTTAAGTTTTTTAGGGTGAGAATCTTCAGGTGTTGAAATATTGAACTTGATAATGGCTCGATGGTGGCAGTTGTCCTTTCTGGAACTAGCCATTCCAACATTAAGACAATAGAAAAATTTGATACAAGAAAAATGAAACCAGACATAAAACTTTCTGCAGTCTCTTGGATAGGAGAAAATAGAATTGATGTGGCCCCATTAAGGGTATGCTGAAGTAACTGGCATCAATTCCTTTGTCAGACCAATTTAACTCTTAAGCAAGCATTCAGTCTAACATAATACTTCCATGAGGGATGCATGTTATATTGTAATTGTCTAATGAACAGTGAGTCTTCTATCTTCGACAAGAGGGTGATGGAAATCAAACAAAGCATGAGTGGAGAGTTTAAAGAAGCAATTGTTGCCGACGACACATCACATGACTAGGTGGTCTTCTCGAAAAGCAGCAAGCACCGTGATTTGTTACCTAAGAGATCGAGTGGATGGGAATTTACCCATATGCAATATATTTTGTACTTTTTATTTGTGATTCTCCTTTGCAAAAGACTAGAATTGTAAAAGTCTTGAGACTTGTGTTACAAGATGAATAAGTTGTGTTATCCCTAAAGTTGAACCTAGACTACAGGGGTTCAAGCTTAAAGAAATATTTTTAAAAATATAATTCAATAAAATCAAAATAAAAACTGAGTTGGTATATAATCAAAGATATAGGAAAATCGCATAACCATTAAAGATCTGTATGACATAAAATGAAATAAAAAATTCAATATCAAGGGAACTACGAGCACGAATTTATGGAATGTGTTACCACCTAAGTTGTACTTAGTGGTTTTTTATCAAGTGAGCCTAGTGAACCAGACAGGGCTAACTTGTTTGGACTTCAGAAGACCTTTGGAAGTACTTCCGGGAAGTGCTTGTTGTACTATATCACATGTTCATACTGCATGGGGGAATTGTAATAAATGTTCTAGCATGATAGTGTCTATAAAATACTTGGTCTCTTAGACTTTATTTGTCAATTTGATTAGCCCAGGGTGTTTTTTCCATCGGTTATTACTGGTTGTTGAATAAACGACTGATAATTTCTGAGTTTTTCACTCCCTACCTCCAAAGTTGGGGTGGTCAGCTTGGCATTTAGGCGTATTGAGGTTATTAGAGTCTATGTGTCAATGTATAAACATGCTAGACATCATGGTCGAGTCATATGAACATGTCTAAGTCCCCTTAGGTTTTTACAATTTTACAATTTTTTAGTTTTTTCGGTGTTTTTTATTAAAATTTTAAATTTTCCAAAACTTAGGCTATTTTTTAATAGTTTAATTGGAAAAATTGATTTTGTAATAAAAGTGGGCCAAATAATCAGTTTCAGTCATGTAGGTGCTCATTTTCAAGCTAAGAGCACCATGTAAACCCATGGACCCACTATTTCCTAGTTTTGAGTGATTTTCCATCACTCAGGTCAGAAAGCCCCAAAAATCAATTATTGATTATTTTAATTAATAAATTGATGAATAATGGAGCAAATACAAAATCATAAATCAGTGGATTCTCAGCCGATTTGATTGAAATCAGTTAGGTCTGAAGCAGATTGACTGGATCTAACAAATCCTTGACCAAAGGAGGTGATCAAATCATATCCAGAGTTGATCTTCAGTTGTCTTCATGGGGAATTATGCCCTCTCTCTCCTCCACACGTGTGGACTCTCCTGGATGCTCTGTGGACTGAAGTGTCGGTTTATGGGTTGATGTGTCAGCTCAATGAAGCCCTCGGTTGACAAGTAGGCTCAGTTCAGCTTCAGATCTGCATTGATTGACTCCCCATCAACTGATTTGATCTGATTCCTTGGGAATTGCGCCCCCCCTGGGCTGGATGTCTTGTTTTTTGTATATATCCAGGTAGAAGCTCCCTCTTCCAAGATAGTTAGAGCTGGATTGAAGGTCTTGCTATTGTAATTGTGTACTGATCATATGCTGATTTAAAGACTTATGATACCAATATCATCAAACATATCGTTCCTATAAAAGCAGGCGTCAAACCATATCAGCAACCTTTGAGGAGAATGCACCCAAAGCTGGAACCGTTGATTCAAAGCGAGGTGAAGAAATTGCTGGACGCTAGGATTATCTTCAAAGTCAGACACTCTGAATGGGTGTCAAACCTGGTACCTTTCAGGAAAAAGTCGGG
>LPNX010931335.1:8725-78224 GCA_001517045.1 Pseudotsuga menziesii | reverse complement strand
AGGTAGTGAAAAGATGGTTTGACAAACACAAAGCCGGGAAGAAGGACTTAGAAGTAGGAGACCTGGTCCTCAAATGGGATCATCCCCATGACGAGAAAGAGAAGCACACTAAATTCCAACAGTTATGGGTGGGTCCATTTCAAATCACCGCTAAACTTGGCCCTGCTACCTATGTGTTACAAGATTTACAGGGATGGGAGGAAAATTTTCCAGTTAATGGGCTGGTCCTTAAACCTTATTTTTCCTAAGCTATTTTTTGAGCTTTCTAACTTGTACATAAATAAACTATTGTTGGGTTTTGTTTTCATTTGCTTTAAGTGAGTTTGTTTCAATAAAGGTGGTTAACTCGTGGTTATTTGTGGAGAACCTCACATTTCTGGAAATGGTAAACATTTGTTGAATAGTTAGACTGTGGTTTTCCATGTGAATTCTTTCCACTAGCGAGTTTTCAAAATCTTTGTGTGCATTGAAGTCCTACTTAAACTCCTGTATGGTCAATCAGACTCAAAAGTCTAGAATACTATGCTGAGGTTCCGCGCACTTTACACTTAAAAAATCTAAAGGGTGATGACAGGGGACCCATGGAGAATAGCAAGATGAATAGGGTGTTAAATCTAAATGCCCCCATGCCGGATAATAGTTGCCAAAAGGCAGAAAAGAGTCAGAATTCCTATAAAAGCATCATGCTCCAAAGTGAAATCCAGATCATAAAGTACTAATTTGCCAATGATCCTCTCCGTCCGTGAGCTGAAACCTCAAGCACATCACTCACACAAAAGGGCACTATGGGATAGAGGATCCTGAATGAAAATTCAGTAAGAAGGGTATACATGAAAACTCTCATTAAAAGGGATAAAATCCGAAAAAGCACAAAAAATTGCTAAGGCGGCATGGGAATGAAGAACAAAGGAACGTTTCTGTTCATCACCTGCTACAATCCTGTGGTGTCCAATGTTACCAGCTACCTTGAAGAGAAATTAATAATGAACTCATTTTTTTTGGCCTCAGCAGAGTTATCCGGACTCTAGAATCTTGACCTTCATCGCCCAAAGTGGACTGATATCAATGATAAAGGTACACGCTTCTGTTATTGAGAAATCTATCTAGCTGGAAGAATTCAAGGAATACATTTGTTGTAGGACAATCTGCTTTTCAAAGAAGAAACCACCCAGAGATCTAGGTTCACCAGGAAATCGCCAGTTGTTGCTGCCGCAACCTGTTTCCCCGATTTTAGTCTTTTACTTAAACTCAGGGACCCCTCCTTGTCATTAGTTGCTCGAACCTACTGTTGAAAGTTGGGCGTCTTGGAGCTTATCTTGTGTTTGAAGTCGATTGCTCGACCTTTAAATGTTTGTCCAAGTTAGCTTGAGTCGTGCGATTTTCTTGGTACCCGTCAAAGTTTGAAATTTTGCATGAACAGGGGAAAAGACAGTTTTTAGTATGCAAGTTAATTCTAGCTATGATGTTTTTTCTCTCTTTGGATCGGTCCTCTTTTGAAGGAAGTGGAGTCTTATCTCGCCCGCCGTTGCGGCCCTCAGAACAAAGTCTCCGCCCGACCCACTTCTCTCCGACGCCCGATTCGAGTTGTGAATTGCTTGCCCCAGAGTTCCTGTTCACCCGACGTTGCGGATGGGGAGATAAAGTAGGGCCCCGACTTGAGTTTCACCCGACGCCCGAACTACCACCTTTACAGCTTCCGTCGCCTGTCTGTAGCTTGCATCCTATCCGCCGTTGCGGGTGGCGGAGTAGTCTACCCGTCGATCCACTCTCCTCCGCCGCCCGATCACCTACGACGCTCATTTTTCACTTCCTCTCTTCCCGTGCTCGCCCGCCGTTGCAGCTCCCCGAAACTTACCCATCCGATGCCTGATTATTAGCCCACCCGACAGTCGTTTCTCTTCATAAGTTTTCGCCCGTAAAGCCAGGCCAATTTCTTTGTGAATCTTTCACTAGGGTTATAAAATTTCGATGGTCGATGCCTCAAGTTAGTGGATAATGCGCATAAATTCCGTGCAGGGAGAATCACATGGGTCACGAAGGTGGCCTGTGGCAAGGAAAGAGATAACCCAAACGGATGACAAAGGCGCCACTGAAGCGTTTCAGCAGTAACTGTCAGAAGGTAAAACGTTTATTCAAATGATTGAAGAAAACGAAGCGGCCAGGAGAGAAACTGAATCGCCAAGAGCGCTGAAAGGTCACGTGCCAGGGAACCTAGGGGACATCAGTTGTTGTTTAAATAATGGGAAGCCCGATGAAATGAGGGCTTTTTCCCTTAGAAAATTTGTAATTGTTGACTTGTAAGAGGAACTATTTCGTTTTGCGAAGTGAACTGCATTTTGTCTGCCGGAAAGAGTGAAGAAGTGAAATGTACCAATGCTATTCAATGAATAATGCTGAAGAGGAACTATTTCATTTTCAGACGTATTTCATGTGCTGTAAGGATATTTGATGTTCGAACCTAAGTTCTTGTCAATTATTCTGCAGTCTTTTTTGGGATGCATTTGCACTAAGAGCAATGATTGTTGTCACAGAATGATCGGGTAACTGGTTATTTGAAAATTTTGTAGTTTTCATGTGCTGTGGGTAAAGTATCAGCTATCTGTGGTTTTCTTACAGTATGTGATTCTTTATTGCTCATTTAAGATGATAGCCTCGCTCCCTAGGGATAGTGTAGATAGTTAGTTATTTCTTTTCGTATCTGGTTTGTTTGCCTGTGAGCATAAGACGAGAGGTAAGAACTTGCGCATCACTTTGTGAAAGCCCCTGCATTTAAACCAGCCTGCATTTAATTAGGCACGTGCATATCATTTCCTTTAAGTCAAAAAATACAAAAACTCGGTGGGCCGGGCCGCAACCGGTAAAGCCTTTGTTACTTTGACCTACGGTAGCTGGACCGCAAACCGGACGGATTCCCTACACCAAACAGTCAGCGGGCTAGTTGGGAACGCTGATTGGGGAGAATCCCTTACTGTTGCCGCCTGCGAATTTCCAGGCCTCAACAGGATGATGCTGCGAAATGGTACGCTGACCTTGCTGATGATTCATATAAAAATCTTAATGAATTCCTGGAAGGTTTTAAGAAGAAATGGGGGGAAGAAAAATAACCAAGACATCTGCTTGCTGCCCTTCATAACATAAAGAAGATGGAAAATGAAACCATTGATGAATTTAATACTAAGTTTAGGCGTGTGGTTGCGGACCTCCCCAGAGAAATCAAGCCAAGGGATGCCTCCATCCTCATATCTTACATTGAAGCTTTCACTGGTGATTTGAGGTACCAGTTAAGGGACAAAGAGCCGACCGATCTAAAAACTGCTCAGGATTTGGCCGAGAAAATAGAAAAGAATATGCAATCTTCAGGAAAATTCAAAATTTTAGGTTACACTAGGGGAAACACTTCATACAACAAAGAGAAGGGAAAATCCGTTGAATTAGAGGAAAAGGAAACCTCTAAAGATGCCATGGAAAAGGTAACTAACATGATAGAAAAATTGGTTACTAATCAGAACCAACTCATGGCAAATCAATCTGTACAATTGAATAATATTCAAAACAGAATAATCACAATGGAAAGAAATAATGGACCTAGGAACTTTCAGCCTAAACAGAATCAGGTGTATCAGAAGAAGGATCCTCAACAAGAACCTAGGGTTCCAAACCAGTTAGAGTCAACTAACCTGGTAGAAGAAGTCATTCCGTGGTGTAGACCTTGTGATCAATTCCACCAAGAAAGCACTTGCTATATAGCAAACCAAGTTATAGAACATGGAATGGCCGAGGTCAGTAATTAGGAAACAACATTAGGTGAGTCTGATCATGTGTACATGGTAGGCTGAACCTATCCTTTATCAAACCAGCATTGGTAGCAGGCCACAGATTACGGTTACGAGAAGGATCTAATTTCCAACTTTTACGGTGTAATGCCTTCTCTAGAAGCAATTAAGGAAATGAAGGATTCTAGGTTCAAGGGAGCAGTATATCAAAGAAGAGAGAAGCCATCACCATCTAAACAGTACGAGCCAAAGGTAACCGTTCCTCCCCTCCCAGATCCTCCTATTGTCCCTGAATCAAATATTGATATGGGAGAATGGATAAGTAGTGCTAAGATTCATGTTTATGCAACAGATTTTCTTAAAATTCTTGGTCAAAAAGAAAAGTTGTTGAAATCCTTAGAGGATAGTCAAATTAAAGCTCATAATATTGTCAAAGAGGATCCTCTTCCTAATAACAATGCTATATTTGGTGCGGGCATCGTGATCATCTCTCCTTCAGATAAAATCTACAACTTTGCATTCAGGTTAGAGTTTTAAGTATCAAACAATGTAGCCGAGTATGAGGCATTGCTCCTAGGGTTAGAAACCGCTAAAGATATGGGGATAAAGATGTTGAACATAAAGGGTGATTAATATCTAGTTGTCCTCCAGATTAAGAATCAGTATCAATGCAAAAATGACAGACCAACAAAGTATAGAAATGCCACATGGGACACTATGGAATGGTTTGATGCACTTAACATTCAAAAGGTCCATAGGGAAATGAATGGGTTAGCAGATAAATTGGCAGTAGCAGCATCCACCCTCCAGCCATCAGATGAAATGATTAATGGGAATGGAAAGATGGAAATCAATTTCAGACCTTCAATTCCGGATAATATATACCATTGGCAGGTGTTCAAAGATGATGAGCAACTCTTGAGATTCATCCACAATCTACAAGAATTCGAAGGTTGCAAGATCAATTATTAGCAGGAGGGTGAAGAGTATCAGGAGTGCAAGGATAATGAAAGGAATCACATCCCGAGTAGCCTTATAGCTTTCGAGAATCTTTTCGATCGACAGGATCATCATAAAAAACAAAAAGAAGAAATAAAAATTGGGAATTATATGGAAATAAACATAGGAACTGACAAGGATCCCAATTTAATAAAAATAGGAAAAGGTACTTCGGAAAAGGAAAGGAACAATTTGATCAACTTAATCAAAGAGTATAGAGATGTGTTGGCCTTTAGTTATGATGAGATTAAAGCTTATAAGGAGGATGTGTTTCAACACACCATTCTCCTCACAGAAGAAGCTAAGGAGGTCAAACCTTTTCGACAAAAACTTAGGCGAATAAATCCTAAGTTGACCCCCATTGTACAGAAGGAGCTTCAGAAGATGTTAGCAGCAGGGATCATAGCACCTACAAGACATTCATCTTGGTTCTCCAACTAAGTTGTGGTTAGAAAGAAGAATGGGTCAATTAGAATATGTATAGATTTTAGGAATCTAAATACATCATGCCTCAAAGATAATTACCCATTACCCGACATGGAAACATTGCTTCAGAGAGTAACAGGATCAGGAATGATGTCCATGTTGGATGGATTTTCTAGTTATAACTAGGTGTTGGTAAATAAGGAGGATCAACATAATAATATATTCACCACACCTTGGGGTACCTATAAATTTCTAAGAATGCCTTTTGGCTTATTGAATACTGGTGCCACCTTCCAAAGAGCCATGGATTTTTCCTTCAAAGAACTTATAGGAAAAATAATTGAAATATATCAAGATGACTTAACTATTTTTTCAAAGGAAATATTTGACCACATAAGTCATCTTAGGCAGGTTTTTATAAGATGTCAGAAATATGGTATTTCCTTGAATCCCTCCAAGTCAATCTTTGGAGTTGATGAAGGAAAGTTGTTGGGGCACATCATTTCTAAGGATGGTGTCAAGGTTGATCCTGAGAGAGTTGAAGCCATTAAGAAATTCCCCTTGCCTCAAAATCTAAAAGCTCTCCAGTCCTTTAATGGTCAAATCAATTTCATAAGAAGAATTATCCAAAATTTAGCAGAATTAATGAAACCTCTACAAAAGTTATTAAATAAAGATGCTAAGTTTGAGTGGACGGATGAAGGGAAGGTTGCATTCAAGTCTATCAAAAATTCCATATCCATGTCCCCGGTCTTGATTAGTCCAGATTATTCCAAAGAATTCCAGATATTTTCCTTTGCCTCAGAAGACACCATTGCCAGTGTTTTGCTTCAAAAGAATAAGGAGGGACAAGAGCAACCTATAGCGTTTATGAGTAGAGCCTTACAAAATTCAGAGTTGAATTATACCACGATGGAGAAACAGGCTTATGCTCTTGTCAAGTCCCTTAAAGATTTCAGAACTTATATAGGTTACTCCAAAATCATTGGATATGTACCCCATGCAGCTGTCAAGGATATCATGTCTCAACAGGATTGTCTAGGAATCAAGGGTAAGTGGGTTTCAAAGATTCAACAATATGATTTGGAGGTTAAACCTACTAAATTAATTAAGGGACAGGGTCTTGCAAAGATGTTGACCCAGGGAAATGAAAAGACCTTAGGAATAATTTGCCAGAACAATGATTCAGACCAAAGTGTATTAGATGAGCTTCAGATATTAGAGCAGCACCCTTGGTACATCGACATCATATTTTTCCTCCACAACTTTACATGCCCCGGTCACTTACTTGGCCATAAAACAAGAGCATGAAGGTTGAAATCAACTAAGTATTGTTTGACAAAAGATGGTTTGGGTTGGAGAAACCCTGATGGTTTAATACTTAGATGTGTCGATGAACCTAAGGCTAAGAAAATCATGGTTGAGTTCCATTCAGGATTTTGTGGTGGACATTTTGCAGCAAAAACAAATGCCCACAAAATCCTTAGAGTAGGTTACTATTGGCCAAACCTATTTTTAGATGTGCACAAGGCTGTCAGAGTTTTCCCCCAATGTCAGTTATTCACTGGAAAGCAACAAATGAAATCCTTGCCTTTAAATCCAATAGTAGTCCAAGCCCCTTTCCAACAGTGGGGGCTTGACTTCATCGGTAAGTTCAAAGATAACTCAAGCAATGGTTATTCTTGGATTCTTACCACCACTAATTATTTTACCAAGTGGGTAGAAGTGATACCCACCAAGAAGGCAATCAATGCTATAGTCATGGATTTCTTAGAAGATAAGATTATCACAAGATTCGGTGTGCCAGCTAGAATCATCACAGATAATGGCCCATGCTTTGTTTCTTCTGAGATGTCATCTTTCTGTTTCAAGTATGGCATTATCCTATCCCACTCATCCAATTACTATCCCCAAGGAAATGGTCTAGAGGAATCAAGTAACAAGAACTTAACGACCATAATCAAAAAAATTGTGGGTGACAATAAGAAGGCTTGGGATAGAAAAATCAAATTAGCATTTTGGGCCGACAGAATCACCAATAAAAGTTCAACCGGGAGGAGCCCTTTCAAACTAGTCTATGGCCTTGATGTCACCTTTGATATGATTATGGTTATGAGCTGATTTTGTATTTTTATGATTGTGTTTTTTATGATTTATCCTGTGTATGGTCGAATACAATCCATTTCACGATTCACCTTAACCAAATTGGATTCCCATCTCCGATTGCCACACCTTTTAAAATCTATCTACTATCCTTATATACAAAACTTCTGAGCTTCTGAGATAGTTATCAGATCCTATTTCTATGGATTGAATTATTTCAAAAATAGAAAAGTCGATCTTCCTAAAACAGTTGTAATACAAGTGTAATACAAAATACAAATAGAAACAACCATCTATCAAAACCTAATTACTTTCAAAAGCCAACAATGACTCTAAGTCTAAAGACTCTTAGAAGCCTCTGCCAAGACAGTTAGATCACTTAAAACCTGGGATCTTCTTTGCAATCTCACAAACTCAGCATCTTTGTTCTCCATTTGATTGTACGCCTCCTTACTCTGAGTCTTCATGTGTTCAAACTGCTTCTGGATGGTTCTTTTCTCTTTCAAAATGTCTTTAGATATTGAAAGTAACTTCTAATAATCTGCTTCCTTCTCCTCCAAATCCTCTCGTAATATTTTATTTGTAGTCATTAACTTCTCATTAATATTCTGTAAAAACCTGGTTTGCTCCTTATATGTCTGCAAAGATTTCTGAATCTGGTTTAATTCTGGAGTTATTTCAATGGATTCTTCTTTCATAAGGACCTCATCTTCTTGTGCAAGCTTCGAGACTGAACAATCTTCTGAACACACTTGTTTATTTGTACAAAAGATTTCTGGTATAGACCCTGCAACTCCTTGAACATCAATGAAATTCTCATTATCTAAATGATATTGAACTTTGGATGTGTGTACAGTTTGTTTGCTGAAAGAATCATTTATCATCATGATTTATTCACAGTCTTCATGCACCAATTCCATTTCTGCCTGCAATTTACTTCTTAACCTAATGTCACATCCCCATCTCTTGGACCGACGAAGAGGACACGACCACACCAAGCATACTGGAAAATAGCCCCATGAACATAAACAAAAGAGATCAATGCTGAAATTAAAAGCTTAAACATAACAGGAATGCTAAACATACAAGCATACATAGATGCATAAATCTTCAATCATACAGCGGAAGCAAACATACATTCCAACATTAATCATGTTCATCCTAATTCATTTGAAATTACTATATAAATTGCAGAGATGAAGTAACCAGTAGCACTTATCTTTCAATGAAGAACTCGCCCGCAACCAGCTACGTCGCTGTAATGTTCCACCCAACCATAGGCCAGCGTGCTCATCAATCTCTCAGCAACGCTGCCACCCCCCGAGCTGGGCATGGTTCCTCCAAGGATAAGGTTCAATGCAGGCTTACACATAGCCGAGGGACACAATCAGCCAAACCAACATCGTTGGGTTTACCAGGCCTTCAACAATTGGCCAAGCCAACACAGTCCGAAGACCAACCACTGCATACCGCAGCAACACAATCCCTTCACAGCCCTATGAAGAAGGTAAAGACAACCAGGGATAATCCCAAACAAATGATGAGACACAGCTCAAGTCCACCAGACAACACAGAGTTGTTCTTGGCCCTAACGTGGCCAAAACAACTGGAAACTGACAGCCGTTCCCCTTCCAAGAGCCCACAACCCTCAATGTCAATGCTGAAGGACTTACACAGACAGAAAAGTGGGGATAGAACAACTCACATCCTGTGCGTAAAGGAAAAGACGCAGCCCAGGTAGAGCATGGATGCACACATGCACAGTCTGAAGTGGAAACTGAAATCAGACTCTCAACAGTCCCCAAACATCGTGGGGAAAACGAAACAGCAACCCAAATCATGGGTGAAACCAACAGCAAGCAGAAAACGTGGATTAAAGCCATGGCTATGACACATACCAGTGGAAATCAGGCCCTTGAGGTCGTTTCACCTACTCCCTGTGTATACAACCAGAGAAGACCCGCGACTGGTGCATGAGGGTGAACATAATGCCTCTCTGCGTGAGGATCCTAGCCTGTGTGCGCAAATCGACCGACCAACATGAGGAAGAACCAACCATGGAGGGAATGAACAGACCATAATCGTGAAGGGGAAGACCAGGAGTGTGAGGAGATGAACCGACCTCCATGTGAGAGTGAACCGACAGGGAAGAAATGGCATTGTGGAAAAGATGGAGACCAAGCATGGAGTGAATGCAGTCGTGGGTGGAGTGGGCGTGTGGACAAGGGACTGACAGTCCTGCCACCCCACTCCCAAAGGTAATAATTGCCTCAACCACCAGTCATAACTGCCCCCAACAAACAAAACCAAGCCATTGAAAAGGTTGGTGAAACAAGAAAGGTGGAAAAACAACACAAGGTGGCAACACATGGGTTTTTCCCCCATAACCAAGGTTTGACATCCCCCACCCCTTATCCTTCGGAACCAAGCCCTTTTCATTCAATGTTGCACTGCCGTAGCTGGTTGTGGTTTTAGTTTTAATTGATGTGCGTATTTACATGATGCCAACCAAAATGTGCTGGATAGCGCGATATATCATCGGTAACTATCCCCATTGCCGAAACATACAGAACCAAATCGATGGTGGGGCTTTTTCCTTTAGCTCCTCACCACGATTAATTACAATATATACATCATGCAAACAGGGTCAAAACCGAGGTGTTACACCTAGTCCTAGGCTTCACACCAATGCTTTGTGATTTCAAAAGCTAAACTCGTGCTTCATTCTTTGAAGTTATATTATTTAACATCACACTTAATGTTTCAAGGTTTTCATCTATAACTGAAACTTCAGGAAACAAATTATTCTGATTTGGTTCTTCTACAAAACCCTTACCTTCTGTTGTAACATACTCAGCTTCTTCTTCATGATTTATTGTTTGCTGTTTCAAGTCTTTTGTTACCCTTTTTCCCTTTTCTTTTGTCCTTTCTTCAAACCCTAACTCTGACAACAAACTTTCCCCAGTTCGTCCTTCTCTATGCAATTGTGAAATTAGCAACAGTTTTATTAAACCCTGATGGTATACAGAATGAGAAGTATGCTCTAGATGGGATTGAGCCCACGTAACCATATTTTTCAAGCTCTTCAATAGATTAAATGAGAGATTAAGCTTTAAGCTTCCATTGAGGTGCATCAACAACCTTAAATTACATTTGAGAACCCTGTCATACCGACCTTCGCATGTAATATAATTTTGAACCATTTCCAAAGGAATTTTCCAGTTAGGTTTTATATTTCTCACATGAATACCATTCTTCCAGTCTAATTTTTCAAACCCTGGCATTAATAAATCACCATAATTTCCTTGAAAATCCTGCTACTTAAACCATCTTTCTCCTTGTGCTGGAACCCCTATTGCTTCTACAATAGACTCTTCATTCACCATGATCTTTAAACTCTTGAGATAAACCATTCCATATTTATAATTTTTTATGAAAGCCATAGTTACCCATGAATGATAACTACGCAACTTCTCACAGAAAGCAAACCATCCAGTACTTTTCATCAACTGGGATGACCTTGGAAATTGCAGTATCCATTGTGTTATCGGGTTCCAGTCTGCAAATTAGGCCTCCCGGTCTTCTTTTCACCACAATTTCTGAATCTTCTTCTATTGTTACTCTCGGAATTCTGCAAACTCTTCAAAATATAAACTTCACAGAGCTAATGGAATTTGAGAACAGTAATATGACCGGTTTTTAGGGAAATATAGAATATTACTATCAACTGTCAACACTGTCAACATTGGTACCATTACTCATTACACCAAATGCCTCGATTTCATATGAAGAACATTTGTGAAAGCAGATGAGTGACACAATGTAAAAAAATTATTATTTAGACAGGATTGCCTTTAAGAAATAATAATGATGCTTTTAAATCATAGTACCGAGCCTGTCAAATTTATCATGTATTTACATACATCCATATACCATCGTTTTATTGTCATATTTTTTACAACGAATGATATTCATGAATAAAACCATCAATGCAATACTTTTAAGGAATGTTGCTAGTTTAAGGAATGCTGCCAGTTTATAAAATCCAATTTATAATAAAACCTCTTGCTCTTGATATAGGTTCATAACTTTAAATAATAAATTATTTGAGCCTTCAAAGGAAATCGCAATAAAAAATATAAAACATTATGTCACTCAAAGATATAAAATAAGGTAAAATTAAAGAAATGAACTCAACATAAGCAAACAACTATAAAACCCTAGGATAAAAATGAAAAAAACAACCATAGAGATAACATCTAGCTCTGACTGGGGATAAAGCTTTCCCTATGAAGCTTTGAGAACATGTTGGCCTGTTCCTTCAGAAATTTGCTAAAGTAATTTCTGTCTTATTGGGCTGGAGTCTTATTCAAAGCAAATGATATATACAGTGACTATGTACAATAATCCTTTATCCCTCAATATGTATGAAAATACTTTAGAAAACGTCCATTGATTGGACCTGCAATTTCTTCACCATTCAAATTTTGCAAAACAAAAGTATTGTTTCCCATAATTATGATCACTATAAAAGGCCCTATCCATAAATTATCGAACTTTCCATGCTTTCATTTTTCATCCTTTTGTGCATCCCACTTGATAACAAGGTCACGCACTGCAAAGACATCTTTTTTAACTTTTTTATTGAAGATTTCCTTCATCATTTTTCTATGCATCTCAGCTGTATTTTCGATAGTTTCTCTCTCCTGTTGCAATTGAATTATCTGAAACATTCTTCTTCTTATATCATCAGGTTTTTCATTTATTTCCGACATAAATTTAATGACTAGAGCAACTAATTGAACAGGAAACACAGCATCAACTCCATATACCAACTAGAAAGGGGATGTCCCTATTGACTTTTTAATAGTTACTCTATCAGCCCAAAGAGCAAATTTTAATTTGGTATCCCAACTTCTTTTATTTTCAAATAACATTTTCTTGATACTGTTCACAATATTTTTATTACTGGATTCTGCTAATCCATTACCCTATGGTTAATATGGTGTGGACTGTTTCAAGTTAATATTATTTTCTTCACAAAATTTCATCATCTTTTTTTTATTTAAAAGCAGGAGCATTGTCAGTAATTAATTTCCTAGGGCATCCAAATCTGCTAAGAATATTTTCCTGTAGGAAATTAATTATGATTTGTTCAGTTGCTCTCCTTGTGGGGATTGCCTCCACCCACTTAGTGAAAAAAACAGTTGCAGTTAAGATCCATTTGTGCTGACCACTAGAAGGAGGATGAATTTAACCTATAAAATCTAAACCCCACTGCTGAAATGGACCATTTACTGTTATAGGCTTCAAGGGTAATGACTAAAGTTTATGCTTACTTGCAAACTTTTGACACTCCACACATGATTTGACCTGATGACACACATCTGAGAAAAGAGTAGGCCAATAATATCTCGCTCTTAGGATTTTAAAAGAAGTTGCTTTCCAATACTTGTGCCCACCACATACTCCACTGTGCAATTCAGAAGTAACAACATCAACCTCTGATTTCTCCAAACACTTCAACCATATTCCTCCAGGATCCTTCCAGTACAAAACTTGATCTATTAAAACATACTTCATTGCTTTAAGTTTTAATGATCTGCATTCATTTCTATTCAATTCTAGAGCGATTTGTAAGTATAAAAGGAAATATACAATGTCTTTATACCAATCAGACTCACTATACCTGCTATAAACCTGCTGCTTACTATATTCTGTTGCCATATCTTGTTCTGAATGTTCTGCCATCAAATGAAGATTTAATACCTGACAATTTGATTTTGTTAGAAGTTTTGCTAATCACTGGCCTTTTACCAATTTTGTTGGTTTAATATCCACATCATACTCCATAACCTTTGCTATCCATCTACCTCTTTTCCCCTCACTGTCAGGCTGTGCTAAAATATCCTTGACTGCTGAACTTGGAACATATGCCAAAATCTTGGAATGTTAAATATATATTCTGAAAAATTTGAGAGCTTTAACTAATGCATATGCTTGTTTTTCCATTACATTATATTTAAGCTCTGAATCTCCTAATGTTTTACTGAAAAAAGAAATTGGTTCTTCCAAACCATCTAAATTCTTTTTTAATAACACAGCAGCCATAGTATCTTCATATGCAAATGAAAAAATTGCAAATTTTTTTGTATAATCTGGAGCTATCAATATGGGTGCTTCTATCAATGCCGGCTTTATGGCTTCAAATGATTGTTTAGCCTGATTTGACCATTTAACTTCCTTATCCTTCTTGAGCATCTCAGTGATATGTTTGATAATTTCTATGAAATTAGGAATAAACCATCTTAAGAAATTGATATTTCCAATGAAAGATTGAATCTCCTTTTTATTTCTAGGAATACTGATTTTTAAGATGGCCTTTACCCTCTCTAGATCTATTTTGATTCCTTTAGTAGAAACAATATGCCCTAACAACTTACCTTCTGTCATAGCAAAGTGAGACTTTTTTGGGTTTAATGATAAACCAAATTTTCGGCACTTACTAAAAATCTCTCTTAAATGTTTCAGATGATCGTCATTAGACTTGGAAAAGACTGTAATATCATCTTGGTATATTACTACAAATTTTTCATTCTCCCCCGCAAAGGCTATATCCATAGCCCTCTGAAAAGTAGCACCTACGTTCATAAGCCCAAAAGGCATTTTATCATACAGAAAAGTCCCCCATGGAGTTGTGATTGTTGTTTTTTCTCTATCTTTAGGCTGTATTGCAATCTGGTTATGACCAGAAAAACCATCAATCATTGAAATTCTATGAGATCCTACAACTCTCTGCAAAATATGATCTATTTTCGGTAATGAATAATTATCTTTCAAACAAGATCTGTTCAAGTTGTGGAAATCAACACACAGCCTTATTTCTCCATTTTTCTTACGTACAAGCACCAAATTTGCAATCCATGATGAATATCTCAGAGGTACAATAATTTTTGCATCTAGTAATTTTTTTACCTCTTTTTCAATTACTGGTAGCAATGCTGGGTTAAGCCTTCTAAGTTTTTGTTTAAAAGGCTTAGTATTTGGTTTCATATGAATTGTATGCTGAATTATGCTAGTGTCATAAGTTTTTAAATCATGATATGACCAAGCAAAAATGTCCACAAATTCTTTCAGCAAACCAATATATTTTTTCTTTTCCTTCTCTTACAGTAATTTTGACATTTTTATCATTTTAGGCTGATCTTCAGAACCAATGTTATAATCTATAACATTCTCCTTAGTGGTCTGCAAGGTGGGTTTCAACAATGTGTCATCCTTTGAAAACAACCTCTCATGTGGAACAAGTCCCTTAGGAATGAAATTTCCTTTTAATTCAACAATCTTATGATTAGCTATTGAATCATTCCTACAAGCTTAATTTTCCATCAATTCAAAATCCTGTTCTTGATCAACTAAATCATCTGAAAACTCACCTACTAATTCCAAAAATTCTTTTATCTCTTGATCATCATGAAAAACTTTCCAGTGTTTGATGTCATCTGGAACAGAAGGTTTGTATCTCACATCAATTGGATATTTCAAATGTGTTACTTTTGGAACTTTAAAATATGTTGCTGCTAAGGCTAGGGAATCAACTGTTTCATTATATTCTCTTAGAACAAAAGTTATATTGAAAGCTATAAAGAAATTTTCAATTAGATCCCAAGCTTCATTTCTATATACTTTCAATAAATACTATTTTACCTGGTAAACCTTTTTTACTTGCTGAATCACTAATTCAGAGTCGCCAAACACATCAAGCTCTTTAATACCCAAGTCTTTTGCTGCTCTTAATCCAAGAATCAAAGCCTCATACTCAACAGTATAATTGGTTGTTTTAAATTCCAATTTGTACATAAGGGAAATGACCTCACCTCCAGCTGAAATCAATAACACTCCTGCTCCTGCCCCCTCCTTACTTGATGCACCATCAAAATACATCTGCCATAAACCATCTGGTTTTTCTTTCTTTATCTGAATTGGAATATCTTTCTGTACTTGTAAAACTCCTTCAACTTCATCAGTTAATTGCAACATACAAGAACCAATATTTTCATCAACTTAATAGATCGGATGATTATTAGGGTGTTTACTATCACTTACCAAATATGCCATCTATACTTCTCTGTAAAGTCTTCTGAATTCTCCTCCAAATACTAGAATTGTAGCATATGAAATATCCATTTGAATAGTTCCTCCCACTCTCTTTGCCCAAGATCTAGACAACAACATACCAAATTTTGGAGAAATATCTGCTACAACTATATCCATCAATACACGTTTCATTGGTACTTGGGTTAAATTCACCACTAGATCTTTAATAACCCCAATACACTTCACTGCCCTAGAATCAAACACATACAAATCATGATATGGTTTAGTAGCACTCAAACCTAAAGCTTCCATGACTGCTTTTGGCATGAGGTTATGTGAAGCTCCTGAATCTAGAAGACAATTATGTAGTAGCTGATCATGTATTGAAAGAGTTACATAAAATGGAGGGGGATATTCTGAATTATCATTAGGTTTATCAAAAGTTTTTGACCCCATAGTGATAGTAGGTTTTTCATCTTGTAAATTAATTTCATCAGATGGGATAGTATTCACTGCATTTTTGAAAGTTTTAAAAGTTGCTTCCCTGTAAGCTTTGTTCTTAATCAAATCTGTTAAATGAATAGGGATTTTAACCTTATTAAGTTCATGCTCCAAATTGAACCCACCTATGACTTTATTCACCTCCTCAAGACTTACCACTTCATCTTTTTTCTCTTTTACAATTTGCTTTTGATTTGAAGACATATTTTGTTTAATAGGATGAACTTTCACAATCTTTTTAGCCTGTGCTGCATGTTTTACCCCTGATCTAAGACCATATGATTTTTGTGGTCTTTTCTAACAAAATTCAAGCATGGACATTTGATAATTATTTTCTTCATAATGATCTAGTTCTGTAGCATAATGATAATCAGCTTTAGTCAGAAAATGAGAAGAAGAATCATCATCAAACTGACTAATGTTGTGTTCCTATTCTTCCAAATCATCCAACTCTCCTTCATCTTTCTCATATGACTCATAATCTCTCACATTATTATTTTGAAAAGGAGGCTGAATTCTTTGTTCTTCATTTTCTTGCATGTCCCTCTGAATATCATTATTTCATCTTTCTCTTCGCAAAAACCTAGGAGAAAAAGGTATTCTGAACTGATTTTGATTTCTTTCTCCTTCAAGTATAGGTTTGTTCTGATTTTTATTTCCCAACTCCAACCTATCTATCTTAACAAACAAATTTTTAATAATTTTACTCATTTCATCCATTTTACTGTCTGAAGATATTCCTATAGGATTAGATGTAATGATTTCCTTTTTACCCTTTTTATTTATAGTTTGATATTCTATTTCCTCCTTGAGTTTGTTTGAAGCCAAAATATTAGAATCTACTTCCAATGCTGCATCTTGCATATTTTGAAGTGACACAAACTTTTTTTCCCTCAACAACAAAGAAAACCCATGATCAAACAAGTTTGCATAAGTTAACTTTGCTGATGTCTCTGAGGGTTTTATTTCAGCTGGTATTCTACTGTACATTTTATTGAACCTTTTAGAAAAATCTCCCACAGCTTCATCCTTCTTTCTTTTCAATGATCGAAACTCTATAATGTAGTATAAATAATCTTTAGTATCTCCCCATTGTCTCATGAATAACTCTTCTAAAGCATCTATACCGTCTATAGAGTTTGGTGGTAATTCTCTAAACCATTTTCTCACCTCACCATCTAAACTTTGAACAAAAACCCTTATCCAGACATCTTCATTTTCAAAATTTTGATTATCCGCATAACTCAAGTATGTGTTCCAGTGTTCTTCTGTAGTAATATCTCCTTGAACATTAAATCTTGGAAGATATTTATGGTAATCTCCTCCTGGGAGAGCATTAAGAGGCTGGGGAAAAACTAGTGGGGCATATCTTACTGCTACCATAGTAGCCATCCGATTCTGAGGGTGAGCCATTCTAGGACTGGAAATATTTGAACTTGTATTAGACTGATGGGTGCTTGAACATTGTGATGAAGGAGGAAAATTACTAGGATTTGGATGATTCACTCGGATGGTCTTAATAGAAGGTATGTGGGTTGAAAACAAAGAAGAAGATCTTGTATGCAATGCTTCAAGTTTAACCTTCTCAGACAACAAAGGATTTGTGAAGACTTGGAAATTATCAATTTGAGAAGGGGTAAATAGCAGATCTAATTCTTCTTTTCCTTTTTTTGAATGTGGATCAAAATATGGAATAGGGATAGATGAAGATTCATAAATATCCAAGGTTTAGGGATGTTTAAATTTTTCTAATGAGGTAGAGCTCAACCTTCTCCTAGCTTCTTTTAATATCTGTTCAGGATCTGAGACTCCTGGATTTAAAGGTGATTAGGGATTTCCTTGAGTTCCTATCTTTTTTGAAGCCACTGTAACTCTTTGTAGGTGACTGATGTAGTCTATAACAGGTCTCACTGATCTCTTTCACCTTCCAAAATCAGATTTATAAGAATGTCGAATACCCAGGGAAGATGTTCTTTCATTTCTCCATCTCCGGCAACGATGCCAGAAGATGTTATCCATAAAGTTGAACCTAGACTACAGGGGTTCAAGCTTAAAGAAATATTTTTAAAAATATAATTCAATAAAATCAAAATAAAAACTGAGTTGGTATATAATCAAATATATAGAAAAATCACATAACCATTAAAGATCTGTATGACATAAAATGGAATACAAAATTCAATATCAAGGGAACTACGAGCACAAATTTATGGAATGAAACTGACTCTGTCACTAAATGTTTGAAATATAACTATAATTTATTACAAGAATCATGCAATGGATTATATTCGACCATACACAGGATAAATCATAAAAATACAAAATAAGCTCGTAACCATAATCATATCAAAGCAGAACCTATATTGAAGATGCATAAAGTTTTATGTCATACAGTATACATCAAAATTGGATTCCCATCTTCGATTGCCACACCTTTTTAAATATAGCTACTATCCTTATATACAAAACTTCCGAGCTTCTAAGATAGTTATCAGATCCTATTACTATGGATTGAATTCTTTCAAAAATAGAAAATTCGATCTTTCTAAAACAGTTGTAATACAAGTGTAATACAAAATACAAATAGAAACAAGCATCTGTCAAAACCTAATTGCTTTCAAAATCCAACTATGACTCTAAGTCTAAATACTCTTAGAAGCCTCTGCCAAGACATTTATATCACTTAAAACCTAGGATCTTCTTTGCAATATGGAAAACTCAACATCTTTGTTCCCCATTTGATTGTGCGCCTCCTTACTCTGAGTATTCATGTGTTCGAATTGCTTCTGGATGGTTCTTTTCTCTTTCAAAATGTCTTTAGATATTGAAAGTAACTTCTGATAATCTGCTTCATTCTCCTCCAAATCCTCTCGTAATCTTTTATTTGCAGTCATTAACTTCTCATTAATATTCTGTAAAAACCTGGTTTGTTCCTTATATGTCTACAAAGATTTCTTAATCTGGGTTAATTCTGGAGTTATTTCAATGGATTCTTCTTTCATAAGGACCCCATCTTCTTGTGGAATCTTCGAGACTAAACAATCTTCTAAACATACTTGTTTATTTATGCAAAAGATTTCTGGTATAGACCCTGCAACTCCTTGAACATCAATGAAATTCTCATTATATAAACCATATTGACCTTTGGATGTGTGTATAGTTTCTTCGCTGAAAGAATCATTTATCATCACAATTTCTTCACAGTCTTCATGCACCAATTCCATTTATGCCTGCAATTTACTTCTTAACCTAGTCCTAGGCTTCACACCAATGCTTTGTGATTTCAAAAGCTGAACTCATGCTTCATTATTTGAAGTTATATTCTTTAACATCATACTTAATGTTTCAGGGTTTTCATCTGTAACTGAAACTTCAGGAAACAAATTATTCTGATTTGGTTCTTCTACAAAACCCTTACCTTCTGCTGTAACATACTCAGCTTGTTATTCATGATTTCTTGTTTACTGGTTCAAGTATTATGTTACCCTTTTTCCCTTTTCTTTGGTCCTTTCTTCAAACCCTGACTCTGACAACAAACTTTCCCCAAGTTCGTCCTTCTCTATGCAATTGTGAAATCAACAACAGTTTTCTTAAACCCTGATGGTATACAAAATGAGCAGTATGCTCTGGATGGGCTTGAACGCACATAACCATCTTTTGCAAGCTCTTCAATAGATAAAATGGGAGATTGAGCTTTAAGCTTCCATTGAGGTGCATCAACAACCTTAAATGACATTTGAGAACCCTGTCATACCGACCTTCGCATGTAATATAATTTTGAACCATTTCCAAAAGAATTTGGCAGTTAGGTTTTATCTTGCTCACATGAATACCATTCTTCCAGTCTAATTTTTCAAACCCTGGCATTAAGAACTCACCATAATTTATTTGAAAATACTGCTACTTAAACCATCTTTCTCCTTGCGCTGGAACCCCTATTGCTTCTGCAATAGACTCTTCATTCACCATGATCTTTAAACTCTTGAGCTGAACCATTCCATCTTTATAATTTTTGATGAAATCCATAGTTACCTGTGAATGATAACCCTGCAACTTTTCACAGAAAGCAAACCATCTAGCATTTTTCATCAATTGGGCTGACCTTGGAAATTGTAGTATCCATTGTGTGTTATCGGGTTCCATTCTGCAAATTAGGCCTCCCGGTCTTCTTTTCACCACAATGTCTGAATCTTCTTCCATTGTTACTCTCAGAATTCTACAAACTCTTCAAAATATAAACTTCACAGAGCTAATGGAATTTGAGAATAGTAATATGACCGGTTTTTAGGGAAATATAGAATATTACTGTCAACTATCAACACTGTCAACATTGGTACCATTACTCATTACACCAAATGCCTTGATTTCATATGACTAACATTTGTGAAAGCAGATGAGTGACACGATGTAAAAAAAATTATTATTTAGACAGGACTGCCTTTAAGAAATAATAATGATGCTTTTAAATCATAGTACCAAGCCTGTCAAATTTATCATGTATTTACATACATCCATATACCATCGTTTCGTTGTCATATTTTTTACAACGAATGATATTCATGAATAAAACCATCAATGCAATACTTTTAAGGAATGTTCCCAGTTTATAAAATCCAATTTATAATAAAACCTCTTGCTCTTGATATAGGTTCATAACTTTAAATAATAAATGATTTGAGCCTTCAAAGGAAATCACAATAAAAAATATAAAAATTTATGTCACTATAAGATATAAAATAAGGTAAAATTAAAGAAATGAACTCAACATAAACAAACAACTATAAAAACCTAGGATAAAAATTAAAAAACAACCATAGAGATAACAAGTTGAAAATGTTATTTTCCTGTTAGTGGGGGGTGTTAGAACTTAGAATATAATACAAAAATGTAAGTGTAATATTCTCATTGTATTAGTGACAAGTGACAAATGAAATATTATAATGTTGTGTTTAGGAGTTGGATGGTTGAACCACCTTAACCAACTTAGGGTTCCTTATAATGTGATAGGACTTAATCAGTTTGAGAGTGGTATATGTAATTGTGGGTATCCTTCCTTGATCTCATAGATGTACTTGTTGTAGAATCGTTAATATAGGAGACATATTTTAATCCCTAGAAATATGTAGCATTACCTCCTTGCTTGCACCCATATGAAATCCTAAAAAAGATCAATATTTATGGTCATTTGTTGGAAATTTATAAAATTGTCTTATCTTATCTTATCTTATCTAATATATGTCCTTGTTGTATCACAGATGATATGGCTTTCCCCTATTCTAGGACTAGTAAAGTAAATTGGTAGGAGGTTAGATATTTTGCACAAATTCTAGGAAAATGTTGCACTGGTTTCCGGAATGGGGGAACAAGTGTCCATTTCAATACACCAAGGTCCAATTCATTGTTTCAAGCTTGTTGGAAGCTACAATTGAAACGTTCAAACTTTATAGTTCACAATTCAGCCACCTCTTTGCAAAGGGAAATCAGACCGATTCCAAGTAAGTAGAGTGAAGGTCAATTCCATCCAGATTTGGTTAAGGTAGTTATTTGAAGTTCGATTCTGATTCCGAGAAACTACACACGCCAAGTAAAGGTAGCTACAATGGTCTAAGTGAGAGAGTAAGTAGATTCCAAGAAAATAGGATAACGACAACTACAAAAATTCCATTTCAAATGACTCAAAAGCGTAGCATCACCTGTAAAAGTAGGATTGACAAGCATAGTTGTATATTAGAATAATCAAAAGACCTCCTGCCATATATGAGGAACAAGCCATCTTTGTGGATTCTGGTGCTGAACAATTTAAATTATTGTGACCAGGGCTTGTCATTTTCTAAAATCTCAGGCATTGTTATCTGCTTTAAGATCTAGTTGAATTTAATCAATTTCAAATATTTGTGAATACAACAACAAATATTTAAGTATGGAATATTTAGAAGACAACAATTACCGGTTACATGATAAACTACAGGAACATCAACGCTTCTTCAAGATGTCCTTGTTTCTTGATAATTTAATTATTTGCTGCTCAGTTCCACTTGAAGAATTTGTTTTTGTGTCTAGGAATTTAGTTGTTTTAGAATTCTCTTGTGAAAAATTTGTACAACTACACAGAAGCAATCTTAAACCTATTGTGCTTATCCAAGTTAATTGGGCCTGTCTTCAACGAGATTCTACACTAACATTGCACTGTTTCTTAGTCCATGTTAGTTATTTGATTCTTACTTAAGACAACCAACTCTTAACTTAAACTTTAAATCCAACCTTCAGAGTATGAAATCTCAAGTTTCTCTATTTGTTGACCTTGTTTACAGCAAGAGCAGAGGTGCAAGAATCCAGGGATGGTACAGCTACAGCATACTTAACATAGTTTAAGCATGTACTTTTTCTTATTACTAATAGCAACCCATACCTTATAGACGGTACAAGACAGGTTGTCAACTTTTCAATATTTTAAGAGACCATGTTAGGATCTATGTATTGTTGTTTTTTAGCTAGTTATTATTTAAGGTGTGTTCTATACTTTGACTGATTACAATTGAGGAGATAAAGAAAAAGGGAAAATATAATTTTTGAAAGGGGACTAAATCCATAAATAATGTGTGCTTTATTTGTGTTCCTGGAACTAAATCTAGAAATAATGAACCACTCAAATTCTCTTCCAAAAAAGAGTAAACAGAGCTTTGTTAAGAGAAAGATATTAAATGATGTAGGTCAACAGTATCTAGAAAAGTTCAAGCAAGCACAAGCATATTACACCAATCAATGAAGGGGAATGATGTTGTAGTGAGAATACACTAGTCCAAACAACAAGAAAAATGGAAGCCAAAATCGAATACTTCTGATAAAGGTATGTCAATGAAAATCCTTTCTTTTGATTTGGTTTTCACTTAGTGATTCTTTTTATGTGCTTTTCTATTTGTCTATAATATGTTGCACTTGTTATATTTTCATTCAATTTTTCTTTTCTTTTCTATGTCTTTCATTTCCATCAAGAGCATAAATCATTGTGCTTAATTCTTAAAAACATTTCACAATGATGTATTTCTCCTTTGTGTGAGAGGGTGATGCAGTGCAAGGAAAGTGCAAGAATGAAAGTTAGCCAGAGGTACATAAGCCTCTTAAGAAGGTCAAGGCCAGAGCAGCAGTTGATGGCTCTAATGGTGAATTGTCAATAGTTGCCAGAGAATCAAGCAAATCTGATAACGTGCATGGACCACCGATGCGTGGTGTGAGACCTATTACATCTAATGGAGTTATAGGAATGGATCCTGATGGAGTAGTTACTGCAAGTCCTATTAGAAGAGACCATGGGAAAGCTATAGGAATTTCTGTACTGAAAGAGGCCAAGGATCTAAAACACTTTGTATACAGATTGAAGGTCTGCTTGATGTTAATTATCCTTATTGCTCCATCTATACATAGCCTAAAATTATTCTCGTGATTTGATGCAATCCAATGTTTAAAATGCTAACTTCCTTAGAAGTATAACATAGCTGCAATAGATGTTGCAGACTAAGGGAGGTAGTGACCTTGAAATCACTGGTCGTTACTTTCAAGCGGCTTTAAAAATTCTTCATAGTACTTCGTTATTGGAGCCTTGCAATTCTGACAATGAAAAGCATGGAGAAACAACTTAGGCTATGAAGGTGTATATAGATACTTCTAGGAACTGTGAGTAAGTATTATAAGCTCTTAGAGTTTGAGTTGAAAGTTTTATCCATTTTTTTCATTAGTCAATCTGGATGTGAGCACACTGTATTAGCTTTAAATTTGGAAATTTATCAGGCAATTTTGAAATATAGTCACGCTGATTCAAATATTGATAGGTTAGTTTCTCTATTACCTTTACAGGCTTTGTTCCTTAACATATGAGAGAAAGAAAGAAATGACAGTTGTTTTCCTGACATATAAATGCATGGGGGTAGCACACATGAGGGTTGTGCTGTCTAAAAATTCATGTTTAGACATCAACGTTTGAGTTTGAGAGAAGAAGAAATAGGCCTGAGAGATATGATAGAAATGTTGTTCAAAATACTTTGAAGGCCATCAAGAATATTGAGGAAGTTCGTGTTAGCAGGGAGGCTAAATTATGGGAGAATAGGTTTGTCTCATTCTCTTCAACTTTCCTTGTAAAAGAGTCAAGGGCCAATAATTGAAAAATTAACTAATTTGTTATCTTCTAATTGATGTTGCTTATAGCACTTATGTGTCCAAATACAGTAGAACCACGATACAACATTTGTCTATTCTCAAATCTTACCTTTGTTGTGGTGATTTTTTTTCTTGTCTTTATTGCTTTTTCTGTGGTGCACTTTTGGAGTGCCCTTGGTTTTGATACTTATTTGTATCAGTCTAGTTGTGGCTATATCTAAGGCAGGTTGGATAGGGATAAACTTACAAACATGATTGAATGTTTCACACTGATTTTCATATAAAATGTGTCAACTATAATGTTGGGTATGCTTTTATTATTTCATTCAACTCTTTTTGAAATATGTGTTGAATTTCTTTTGCTTGCTTATTTTGGTAGCTTTCAGACTTCTATAAAAATATGTTTCATTTTCTAGAATTGACTGATATGGTAGCTTATGCTTTGCAACACTCAGTCTGAAATCTTTCACTTTAATGTATTTTTATATTGTCACTAATAGCTTGTTTTATGAATGGCAAGGTTTGCTTACCTTATTTAACTTTTACTTTGCTTGATTTCATATAATGATATTTTTCTCATATATTCAGGCATGCCAAGAAATATTCCATAAATTGGTATCACATCCATCACAGAGATATTCCATTCTCTCTGGTATCATGAATGGATATTCCAGATAGGAAAAATTGTACATAGCTCACAGGAATTAGTTTATCATAAATACTAGTTACTAGTAAGTTGTAATAGTAATAATTATGTACTTTGTAGATTGCTGTCTATCATAAATTTGTTTGAATATCATCATTTTCAAGCAATAAAAACTTCTTAAAGGGTACTAGCTCGATGGTAGAGTGCCTTCCTAATTATAGGCAGGAGGTTGGTGGTTCGATTCCTCCATGCCCTATCATAAATTTGTGACTACAAAAATGACTAAATTCAGATATATATGACTATTAGTAGCTAATTTCCCGTATCTTAGTCATATTTAGCTTATTCATTAATATGTTATCATTCATTAGTTTATTTAGTCATATATTTGGTAATTAATTATTGAAATCAGTGACTAAATCCGTGACTAAATCCATGACTAAATCCGTGACTAAATCTGTGACTAAATCAATGACTATCAATGACTAAATTAATGACTAAATCATTGACTATCAATGACTAATAAGTCAAGCTATTAATGACTAAGTGAAATACGACTAGCTATAAGATAGTGGAAATTAGCTACTATTAGTTGTCGACTAAAAAATAGTAGTTTATAGCCTGATTTTAGTGATTTTTTTAGTCATTAATTTCTCATTTTGTATTAGTGTGGTAAGTATGTATATTTCTCATCGGTGTACCTATAATGTCCCATGTAGTTCATACAAATTAAATCAAAATTTTTATCACACTACTCCAAGATTAGCTCTATGATTACCATTGCTTACTTCTTGCTTTGTTCGAATTTGGGTGGCTTACTAGATAAAGATGACTACTATGATTTTAATTGTTTATATTTTTGAGTGCTTACATTGTAACCACCTATTGTAATAATTCAAATCGAGAACAATTTTTTATGATTCTATGGAATAATGAAAATATTTGTAGGTATAACTTATGTTTAAATTATTAAAATATCAAATAAGTTATTAATTTAGGATTTAAATTAAGAATTAACATGTTCATGAATTGATTCCTTGAGATAAAGAAGTGTAACTTTTACTTAATATTTGACCATATTGGTTCCATTCATTTAAAACATCAAAAAAACAAAGATTGGCACATTAATTTCTCATACATCCAACAATAAATTAACTATATTCATTTTAAGAACTATTAGATAATATTAGGTACATCTAGGTCCTTACTAAAAAATTACTTTTTTTAGTAGCTAGGTCTTTGAAATTGAGGAATTAAAATGTAGAATTTTAATATGTTATGAGTTGATATTTGTGTAAACATGTAGATATCATATCAAATGGAAAGAGAGCAGCCTTTGAGATAAAAACGTAGGAGGTCATTATATTCTTCGGGAGTTGGTGTCCCAAATGATAATCAAAGGTTGTCCACTTCACCTCGGGATTCAAGCTTATTGTACAGTTCACATTCATTCGATCATTGATGAGGCGATAGTGGTAGAGATAATTCCCCCTTATCCTCTGTGGGTGAACATGGATATCGACCTTCTGTATGGGAGACAAGCGTGGATGCAGAGCAAGGTTCACAAGAGGCTCGTCATCCTACACAAAGTGGCGAAGGTCAAGATAGGATGCAATATGTTCAACTACCTGAGGGTTGTAAACCCATTACGACTTATCCATCTGATTTACCGGAGGAGATTTCATGGGAAAGTGGTCTTCAACAAACGAGCTTTGAAAGTTGCATAGTTCACTACAACAAGCTGCAAAATGATCTTTCTAGTTTGGATCTCACTCCAGAGAACAAACAAAGTATAGATGTGGTTTTGCAATCATTACAAAAATTCATTGAGGTATTTGAGGATCTTGGACCAACAACAGATGGTTTTGTTGCCTTGATGCAGAGAAGAAAGGCACATGTGATGGGTCTAGACAAGTGGGCTGTTGTGAAGGAGAGAGTGACTAGAGAACAAGCCAACTCAATGTTTAACTTCAAAGAGGGCATAAAGCGTAAGGCATTGAAAGTGCAATATTTTAAGCACCCTGGACTTGCACATTATTTGTATGATTGGTTCCTTGTAGCCTATGGTCGTTTGCCATGGAACGATGAATTTCCTAATTATTTTGCTAGGTTTTTTAATGCCGTTTAAAAAAAAAAATATGAATCCATACTATACTGATATTCATTCCGAGTTTTATGGAGTTGGAAAGGGGAGGATATGCAATCGAAAAGGTGCTATTAGAGATCCCAATACTCTTCGAACTCCACCTTAGATATCTCGTCCACCTAGGCTTGTAACTTACAAATCAGAGATAGATCCCACACCACACGTTGGGACAACTGCAAGGCATAATGTTGTCGAAGGTTTAACTTCTGCATTTGTAGGAGTTGATATTGGATTGATTTGAGAGAGGGCTTGAGCCACTATTCAAAAAAAATTTGTTTACAAATATCGTATGGGAATTGAATATCTAAAGGAATATACCAAGGTTTGTCATGATATAGCTTCGGATAGAATATCTAATGACACGTCAAGTATAGGAGAGATTTGTGTACTTTCAATCTATTTACTTTATTTATTTATTTTGAATTGAACTTTTTGTTACATTATATCTATGTATGATATTATTCTTTTCTGAGGTATAGTAATAAATACATTACGTAAATGTTAATTGGTTTCAAATTTCTCGACTGTTAAATGGACATAATTTTAGAGTCTTCACTAGTCAAAATGTTAGAAATGTAGAAGAGCATTTTGGAGAGGTATATTTATTACTTACATACTTATATTTATGTTTGAAAGATATTTTATCTTTAAAAAAAATAATTATATGTATCTTATTGTTAATTTGACCTATCCATGCAGGTTTCTTTAGATTCGAACTTTTTAGATGCTTTTTCATCTATTGTGAGCTAATGATTTTATTTTTTTTGTTTCGGTTTTAAGTTAATTGCTTAAGCTTAGTTTTTTTTTCTTTTACTATGATTTATTTATTAACAAAAATTAAATTTTAAGGGAAGAGAACATATTGAAATTGGTGGAGAAGATATAGGTTCTTTGATGGATGTGGATATTGGCACTAAGGTAATTTTGTTCATAATTGAACTATTCTCTGATATATAAGTTTAAATAGTTTAAATAATTTTTGACATTTGTAAATTGCTTTTATATATGTTGAAGCTTGGGTCTCTTCGATATTTTCGAGGCAAAGGGAAGACTCCACTGGAGGATAGTCGTGGAATTGTAAGTTTAATATTTTATTTTTTGAATTTAGTTGAATATAGTTTAAATAATTTGTAAGATTCATAAATTGTTTTTATACATGTTGCATCTTGGGTCTCCTCCACCTTTTAGAGGCAAAGGGAAGACTCCATTAGATGATAGAAAATTTGAGGTAATTTTGTTAATAATTGAATTATTCTTCGATATTAGTTTAATACTTAAATGTTTTGATTTTATTTTAAAATTGTTTAAATAATTTATGATATTCATAATATGTTTTTATACATGTTGTCGGTTGTTATGAGTCCAAGGGAAGACCCTAGTGGAGGATAGTGGTGGAATTCCATTTAGAGAATTATTTATATTGTTATTTTTTTGTTGATATATATATTGCAGTTGTTTTGGACATCAAGAGGATTTTTTTTGTTGATATATATATATATATATATATATATATATATATATATATATATAGTAGTTGTTTTGGACATCGAGGAACTTAATTTTTGGATTATACATATGTACATTGAACTCACATGTTCATGATTGTTTTTTTGGATTATATACATGTACATTGACCTTACATATTATTTTTTTTGGATTATATACATGTATATTGAACTTACATATTATGAATGTATGTATTATTAAATTTATGTATGTTTGTAAATGTAAAATATTTTCAATGTTGAGATGTTGAGACCGAATGTTAGGAAGTTTTGATAGGTGCAATCTAATGTTAGGAATGAATATGGGGAATGTTAGTGTTAGAATAGTAGAGTTAAGCTAAACTAGTTAACATATCTAAGAAACCAACAACATATCATAAAATATAAGAATAAGAAAAGAAAAGGACAAGAGAACACCGATATACGTGGTTCACCCTAATGGGTTATCCATAGGAAGGTAGTCTTCTATTATCTATAGAATGTCTTCTCCAATCTTACAGGAGAGCAAAGCACAAATACCCCAAAGAATATAGATGATGTACAATAGTGTCACAATAGTACCACTACTACATCAAGAATACATAATGTGTAGAGACTCGCTTGACCCTATTATATGCTAAGAGATGAGGAGGAATTACTCTCAAATATTGCATGTGGGATACTATAATTCTCCAAAATAACATCTCTTAATACAATACCATGGACAAATACTCTACACAAGTAAATACAACACCATATAACAATGGGTTAAATGTATTAGCGGATAGCAGAATTTCTTCCAATCAATGTGCAATATAAATATCTATAGAAGACCTCAAACATCGAATAAACAAGATCCCAATGGTCTATACATCGAAAATGATATCATACAAATGAACATCATGACTTTAATAGTAAAAAATGGTGCTTCATTATTCCTAGAATAAGGTGAAATCCCAAACAAACAACGTATTTGCACAACAACTTTCAAGATTAAAGCATATAAAGATCATAAAACAAAATTACTCATACATAAATAAAAATGCTTATATACCAAAGGTTAGAAAACATTATATAAATGAATGACAACAAAATATGATCAAATAAAATATTAACTTGCTCATTAAGGAAAATGAAGTTACGTTTACACATTAAGTGTCAGCCACAACATATAAATAGTAAGCCAAATATTTCACTTAAATATATGAAAATTTAGTCATCAAGCAACTAATATGAAGCATAGGTGCATTTCTTATTAGTATGATGTTAATATGCAAGAGATGAATTCCCTGAAAATGTCAATGATTCCATATAGGAACGTTAGAGACAAGTAGGAACAATATAACCTCTGCAATCATAAGAAGTAAATAAAGAAGCATCACCAGTCATATGTTTAGATGCATCAAAATCCATTATCCATTCCATGTTAGAAGAAGAATTATTAGGCAAAACAACAGATGCAGATAAAGCTACTTGAGAGTCATGAGAAGTTTTCTTTTTAGCTTTAGCCATTAAATGTTTTGCTTTAAAACAATTCTTTTTAGGATGGTTAGTTTTACCACAATGTTTACAAGGATCATACACTTTCTTCTGTTTACTATTTTCATTAGAAGCATGAGACGCATGTCCAGAATTAGTATTAGAAGGATTAGAACCTTTAGCATTATTAAAACTTTTCTTATGATTCTTATTAAGTGCAGTTAGAGCTTTATTAGGTGTGAGTTGTCCTAAAACAATTAACTTTTCTTACTCATTGATCAATCCTTTACAAAAATCATGAAAAGTTTGCTTCATAGTACTTTGAGACAATTCTAGAGCTCTATTCCTAGTTTGGATGAACATATCAAAACAAGATGACATTTTACGTTCTAAAAGAATAATAAGAGTAGTGTCAGTTTTCTTGTAATCTTTACCACAACTATTTAATTTCTCATTTAAAGTTTTCAATTCAGCAAGATATAACTCAACTCTTTAAAAGTCAATAGGTTTGAGGTCAAAGAAATTCTTTTCAAGATAATATGTAGAAACAACATCAGATTTATCAAATAAAGAGGAAAGAATTTTCCATACCTGAACCGGGCTGTCTTCTGCCTCAATACTTACCTGAAGACTATCTATAAGAGTTTTACCAATGAGCCCCCTTGCTTGATCACTTTTAGCTTCCCATATAGCCAAATCATTAGCAACAATGGGTGTCTTGTGTTCACCATTAACTAGCCTCCAAATATTCTTACTCCTAAGAACATCAATCATCTTTCTCTTCTAGGGAAGATAGTTAGAACCAACTAATTTAGAAACAAAAGCTACTTCGGAAGTCATAATGAGTGAAATTTTGACAAGAAATAAGAAACCCTAATACTGAAAAATGACAGAAAAATAGTGAAGAACTTGAAAACAGTTACACTTTACTCATCTAAATCCAGAAAAGCACAGTTAAAAACACAATAAAGAAAATAGGAGAAACTTTCACTTACAACCCTGTGAAAAAAACGTGCTCATAAAATCCCAGTCTTCTATTTTGGTCACGTAGGTGAATCCATAATGGCTATTTGAATTACAAAACCAGGTTATAATAAAAAATCTAGTAAGAAATGACCAAGCTACGACCCTTTTTTACAATTGTCATTTTTATTACTGAAAGGAAGCCCAGAAATGCCCAATTTTCTGTTCTGGTTGCGATGGTGGATCTATAATAGAGTTCGAATTCCCAAAAAAACTTATAATAAAAAATATAGGAAGAAATGACCAAGTTACGACCCTTTTGTATAAATTCCATTTTAATTACTGAAAGGATGCCCATAAATACCTAGTTTTATGTTCTGATCACATAGGTGGATGTAGAATGGTTGTTCCAATTTCAAAAACAGGTTATAATAAAAAAATTGGTAAAAACTGATCAAGTTACGACCCTTTTTTATAACTTCTATTTTTATAATTGGAAGAAAGATCTCCTTGAGGAGAGCCCCGAAATCATGTATATCTACTGAAAAAACATCAAGAAACCCTTGAAAAAATTCCACAAAAATATTACACAACAAGTTAGGGTTAGGGTAAAAAAAAAATGCAGAAATATGCCTAGATCTGAAAAGAATCCTAATGGCTACTAGATAGAAAGCAAATCTACAACAAAATGACAATGCCCAAATGATAATCGTTATTGATTGAAAGCTATAGAAGGTAATAGATCATAGAAACCTCGTCTGATAACATGTTAGAATAGTAGAGTCAAGCTAAACTAGTTAACCTATCTAAGAAACCGACAACATATCATAAAAGATAAGAACAAGAAAGTAAAAGGACAAGAGAACATCGATATACGTGGTTCACCCTAATGGGTTACATCCACGGGAAGGTAGTCTTCTATTATCTCTACAATGTCTTCTCCAATATTACAAAAGAGCAAAGCATAAATACCCCAAAGAATATAGATGGTGTACAATAGTGTCACAATAGTACCACTACTACATCAAGAATACATAATGTGTAGAGACTCACTTGAACCTATTATATACTAAGAGATGAGAAGGAATTACTCTCACATATTGCATGTGGGATAATATAATTCTCCAAAATAACATCTCTTAATACAATATCATGGACAAATACTCTACATAAGTAAATACAACACCATATAACTATGGGTTAAATGTATTACTCTTTTACATAAGATTGCAGACAACTTTCGACATAATACAAATACATTATTACCTTCCAAGGAATATAATTTATTCCAACAGTTAGGAATCAATGTGAGGAATGTTAAGACTGAATGTTAGGAATGTTAGGAAGTTTTGATAGGTGCAATCTAATGTTAAGAATGAATATGGGGAATGTTAGGAATCAATGTGGGGAATGTTAGGAAATGTTAGGAATGTCAGGAAGTTTTTATAGGTGAAATCTAATGTTAGGAATGAATATGGGGAATGTTAGGAATCAATGTGGGGAAGGTTAGGAATGAATGTTAGGAAATGTTAGGAAGTTTTGATAGGTGCAATCTAATGTTAAGAATGAATGTGGGTATTATTAAATTTATGAATGTATGTATTATTAAGTTTATGTATGTTTTTAGATGTAAAATATTTTCAGTGTTGAGATGTTGAGAATGAATGATAGGATGTTTTGATAGGTGCGATCTAATGTTAGGAATGAACGTGGGGAATGTTAGGAATGGATGTGGGGAATGTTAGGAATGTTAGAAAGTTTTGATAGGTGCAATATAATGTTAAGAATGAATGTGTGTATTATGAAATTTATGTATGTTTATAGATGTAAAATATTTTCAGTGTTGAGATGTTGAGAATGAATGTTAGGAATGAATGTGGGGAATTTTAGGAAATGTTAGGATGTTTTGATAGGTGCATTCTCAAATTATTGAATTCAAGGGAACCCCAACATTGAAATATTGCACATTTAAATCATATTCCTAACTCACATCTTGTATTCACAATCAAAGTTTAGATAATGGTCATATACATAACTAGAATATTATCTCTCATCATAGAACTTTAATTTATTACTTGCCATTGGCAATATACCTCTGCCTCAGATGGAATATTTTTTATTACTAAGGTAACATTAGCAACTTGATTCTGAATTCTAATAAGGTAACATACTAAATGACTAAGTACACAATTATTCTGAATTATAAAACATCAATCCATCTTTGAGAATGATAGCCAATCTTAACATAAAACAAGAAATGATATAGTTAAAAACATCGCAATGGAATGCCGTCCTCAATTATCCGTTCATGGTCATATTTGGACAGTTTCCATTTTCTATTTTTAAAGTTTTTTTTCGATGGAACTTGTACCAATTTTATTCGAGATGCACATACTAAATGACTATACTGACAACATATAAAATCAAGTTCATAATCCTAAAAGTAGACATAATTTTCAGTCATATGGTCTATTGCAAAAAATAACCTTTTAAAATGACGGATCGTCTCTCGTATGTAAATCTGTTGTCATCATAGTCCTCCAATAACTTCATTTTTCCTTCAGTGCATTGCATCAAATAATATCTTACATTTTCATTGTTGTCTAAAGGTACAATCATAGAGAAAACATCTCATGTGCAAATTACAATTTGTTGAAATATTGTAACTTCGAAGAATATTTTATATGTATCTTTTTGTGGTCCCCGATGGTCCTACGAGGAGAACCACTTATATTACTTTGTACCCTGATGCTTCAAATCAGAATAACTAATAAGAGTCATGAGGTAGTCCCCTCTAATTGTAAAGGTGGGTCATTAACACCCCAGTGTGGTTACTTGAGCCTACATGTGTAACTTGAGCCTACATGAATTAACTCGAGCCTACATGTCAGATGAGTTAACTTAAGTGAACGGATGAATATAAATAGAGGTGTATCACTCCTCACTTGGGACACACATTCTCACTTATGTAGCACATTATTGGAGGAGAGAGAAGTAGCTGGAGAAGGAGGACGTTCAGGCTTTAATCTCCTTGTTGGTTTTATCTTTTATCTTTTGGGGGCATCTATATTGAGGAAGCTTTTGATGGGTTTTTCCCAGGATAAATATTCGTGTTCTCTTTTGTATGGTTGTGATTTTCTATCTTTCAGTGATCCTGTTTATATGCTTTTGTTATGAAATCGAAATGAAATACTAATGATCTAGCTTAGCATATGAAAATTTAACATGGTATCAGAGCCACCCTAAAAGAAGACATTGTGCAGCTACAGAAGCTAGGGATTCTTAATTTTTGGTTCTCTCTCCACAATCAATCAGCAAATGAAGGCTAGGATGACTCTCCATTGAAGGGCACATATTTCTATCGAAGCGGAATTTGATTCCAAACATTTTCAGTTTTCGGTGTGGGAAATTAGGGCTTCTTGCAGAAGAGGAATTTTTGAGTGAGGCTAGAATAGGATTTCTCTCCTCATCAAAATCGAAGTTTAGAGACTTGGATCAATATTTTTGGTTGGGTGAAACTCCAAGAAAGTCAAACCCTAGTTTGACCCTGAGCTAGAAAAACCCTAAATATTAAAACTGCTACGTTTTGGTACTTTCGCTATATTCTGATATTGGCGAAGGATCAAGAACTAAAAATTGTAGAGGCCAAAGCTAAAATCGTGATGTACATTGTGTTTAAAATTTAGTCTCAGATTCGCTATATTCTGGGAGATATGATCCCTCCAAGTTAGGGTTCCAACCTCTTCCAAAATTCATCCCTAAACATGACACCTAGGGAGAATTTCTATAGCTTGGGATACAGAGGTCCAAATGGAATCCATGAAGATGTTCTAGAAAGAGCACGGACTATAAGTTTTGTGTTCTAAATTTTATAACTAGAAGATGAAACAGTGACACATGGTAGGCCATACAAATTCTTTGTTCTGAACAGTACTGTAACAGGCCACCTTGGGAAAAGGATCATAAATCCCAAGTGATGAAACCAATTCTAATGAAACCTATGGTGTTGGATCAGAGACATGTGAGGTTACCTCAATGAAAAATTTTGGACATAGACTAGTAGTAATTTCAGAGATATCACAGAAACAGTGACAGAAATTTATGCATAAGAAACTAGAAAACTAGGGCTTCCTGTTCCGGGAGCTTCCCTCCACTGTTTTCAGAAAAGGAGTACATTGGATAGCTCCATTTGAAGAGATATATATTTTTTCCCAATCAGATCTAAAAGACTCCAAGTTTTTAAAATTAGGGTTTCTCTGACAAACCCTATATCAGCCAGCTCCAGAAGCATGACGGACACCTCAAATCGATAAGATCTAATCTCTTGCTATTTACATTTGAGGTTCTCATTTCAAAGTGATGTATCACATCAGATTGATGATAATCTTGGTGAATTTGAAAACTTCCAAGCATGGAAGTATTTTATCTCTCTGAAGAAAATGAATTGGACACCTACATGAGTAGAGAGGTTCCAGTTCTAGAGGGAGATGAGGCTCAAAGCCTTACACCAGAAGAACTTGGTCAAGGCCAAGAAGATCATTGTTGATTTAGTCACAAATCAACTTGTACCACAAGTGTCTTCCCTAAAGACACTGAAAGAGATGTTTGATTCCTTGACCAAGCTATTTGAAGGAAAAAACATACATCGGAAGATGACCCTAAGAAAAAAATTGAAGAAGTAAAAGAAGAAGTGAAGAATGCAGAAGTGGTGATTACCACCTTGAATGGCCTCCCAAGATCGTGGCATCCATTCATGCAAAGAATGTATGCTAGAAGAAAGTGATAAATTTCAGATCGAATCATAAGAGGAGAAGAAGAAGATGGGAGCAATTGAAGATCAAGCTCTCACCATTCAAAGAAGATCCCTCAAGCGATGAGGAATATGAAGAACTCAATTCTTGAAGAACCTCTTATTCTTCTTATCATTTGGATAAGAAATGATGATTTCATGAATGAAGAAGATGATAAAGCAGAATGATCAAGATGGAATCTACCCACAAAACAAATAAAATATAAGTATTCAATTGTCATTTCATGATATTGTTTTACATTTGATTATATTCAGTTGATGTGTTATGCATGATAGATTGTTTGCATTAATAACTGTATACTACTAATATGAATGTGATGGGTAAGTAGCTCATGGTGCTATACAAATCTCCATTGCTACTTATCAAACCTCTTTGCTGACATATTGGATTAGTGCACAATCTCAATAAGGTCATGGTAGAGATGGAAGGAATCTAGAAAATTTTTGTGAGATATGGATGAATGTTGTATTGGCTAAACAGTTGCATGATGCATAAGAATTTGTCATTATGCATATGTTTTATGAAATAGTTCTAACCATGCAACTGTGCATTTGAATTGTAGGAAAGGTCCTGTACAACCTCCTACAGGAAAAGAAGGATGAGACTTGTTCCGAATAACAAGTGATGACAATTCAATAAACATGAATCTGAAGCTCCTAGGGTCAAAGACACCATGACGAAAGAAAGAGCTTCAGAGAGCAGTAGATCCACCTCGAAGGATGAAGACCACCATGGGTATGAGAGATAACTCAAGATGAAGAAAATAATGCTATGAAAGAAGCTATGATCAAAGAATAACAGTTGATCATGGGGAATGATGTATACAATATGATTTCGAGACATAAAGGGAAGTACATAGTATCTTCCATATGGATGTACAAGAACAAGTGTACAAAGCAAGGTTCATGATTTGCCTCAGAAAGAATAGACTATGGCATGACATACTCTATTGACTAGTATATATCATCATAGAACCACCTGTATAGAATGAAGAAGGAAGATAACACTCCACTTCAGGGGGAGTGACTACAGAAGATATCTGAGTTCGACACAGTACGACATGATGGACAGCTTCCTCATGGATTGAGACTTTACCAAGAGTAAAGTGGGTTCCAACCTTCAAAGTTGAATGCAGAAGACTAGGATATGTTAATGATATGACAAGATGAACTCATGAAAGATGTTATGATGAAAGAATACTAGAATGATGTTTGGGATATAGTACTCAAACCAGAAAGCAAGAATGTGGTATCTTACAAATGGATTTGCAAGATAAAATATGTTGCTGATAGAAGTAAGGAAAGACTTATGGCTAGAGATTTTTATAAGAAAGAGGGAAGTAATTATGAAGAGACACTTACTCTAGGAAGCAAGGTACACTTCCTTCAGAACTATGATGGTAGTTTCTTCCATGATGAAGTAAATACAAGCCTTCCTTAATGGTATGATTGTGGAAGAGTTTTACAATGAATAGTCACAGGGATTTGAAGTTGAAGACAGATGGACTCATATAGGTAAGTTGAAGAAGGCCCTCTATGGCATGAAGCAAGCTCCCAGAGCTTGGTATGGAAGGATAGACAATCTCCTGTCAATTATGGGCTTTACCAAGAGTAAAGTTGATCCTAACCTTTATCTCAAGGTTGTAGAAGATGAACCTGTCATCCTGTTATTATATGTGAATAAATTATTCTTGACAGGGAATGAGAAACAGATCATGGAAAGCAAGAAGAAACTAGCAGAAGAATTTGAGATGAAAGACCTTGGGTTAATGAATTATTTCCTAGGTCTAGAAGTATGGCAAAGTTCAGAAGGAATATTTCTCAACCAAGGAAAGCATGCTGTAGAGATATTGAAGAGATTCAATATGTTGGAATGCAAAGCCATGGCCACACCCATGGACTCCAACCTGAAGCTGTTAGCTGATGACACATCAAAGTTAGTAGATGCGACTCATTACAGATAGATCATTGGGTCATTGATGTACTTAACAAATACCAGAATAGACATTTTTTTTGCTGTGAACACCTTAAGTCAATATCTTGTTCAACCAAGATGGGTTCACCTAGTAGCTGCAAAACATGTGATGAGATATCTGAAAGGGACTATAGACCTTGGGCTATACTATGATGGTAGCCATGAATATAGATTGTATGGCTATACAGATGCAAATTGGGCTGGAAGTATCTCAGACAGGAAAAACACATTAGGTAGATGCTTTTGTTTGGGGTCTACTATGAGTTCATGGTTTAGCAAGAAACAGTCCAATGTTTCTCTTAGAATGAAAAAAGTAGAATACATAGCAGATTGCTTTGCTAAGTTGTGAAGCCATATGGATTCGGAAGCTAATATCAGGTCTCCTTGACCTGAATATGGATACTACATTGATTCTATGTGATAACAAGAGTTGTGATAAAATAGAACCCTGTGTTCCTTCATAACACATAGAAAGACGGTATTTTTACATACTGTAGATGCAGATGATGGTGACTCTGTATTTCTATACTGAAGATATAGATGATGATGCTTTCAGTATTCACATACTGGAGATATAGATGGTGATAGTTCAGTATCCACATACTGAAGATATAGATGATGATGGTTTAGATGATGATGTGTTGATGAAACCTCTGTCTTGAGTAAAGTTCGAACACTTTCGAGACAAGCTTGGTGTGGTTTGAAAAGACCTTTCCCGAAATGGGGAGTAGTGATGTTGCAGTGGGATTGTATCATCCCTGGGAACTTTCCCTAAAGTGATCCGTTGACCTTGGTCCTCGAGAATGAAGTGGGATTGTATCATCCCTAGGCACTTTCCCTAAAGTGATCCGGTGACCTCGGTTCTCGAGAATGAAGAGGGATTGTATCATCCTGAGACATATGTTCATAATGGATCTGGTGACTTCGGTCCCCGAGAATGTGGTGGGATTGTATCATCCCTAGGCACTTTCCCTAAAGTGATCCGATGATTGTATCATCCCGTGATATATGTCTTGAATGGATCTGGTGAACTTCAGTCATCAAGAATGTGGTAGGATTGTTTCATCCGTGAACTTCGGTTCAGAATGGATCCAGTGAAATTCGGTCATCGAGAATGTGGTAGGATTGTATCATCCGTGAACTTTGGCTTAGAATGGATTCGGTAAAATTCGGTCATCGAGAATGTGGTAGGATTGTATCATCCATGAAATTTGGTTCAGAATGTATCCGGTGAACTTCGATCATCAAGAATGTGGTAGGATTGTATCATCCGTGAACTTCGGTTTAGAATGGATCCGGTGAACTTCGGTCATCGAGAAGGTGGTAGGATTGCATCATCCGTGAACCTCAGTTCAGAATGGATCCAGTGAACTTCGGTCATCGAGAAGGTGGTAGGATTGCATCATCTGTGAACCTCGGTTCAGAATGGATTCGGTGAACTTCGGTCATCGAGAAGGTGGTAGGATTGCATCATCCATGAACCTTGGTTCAAAATGGATCCGGTGAACCTCGGTCATCGAGAAGGTGGTAGGATTGCATCATCCATGAACCTCGGTTCAGAATGGATCTGGTTAACTTCGGTCATCGAGAAGGTGGTAGGATTGCATCATCCGTGAACCTCGGTTCAGAATGGATCCGGTGAACTTCGGTCATCAAGAAGGTGGTAGGATTGCATCATCCATGAACCTCGATTTAGAATGGATCTAGTGAACTTCGGTCATCAAGAAGG
This sequence comes from Pseudotsuga menziesii, assembly GCA_001517045.1. NCBI lineage: Eukaryota > Viridiplantae > Streptophyta > Pinopsida > Pinales > Pinaceae > Pseudotsuga > Pseudotsuga menziesii. The sequence continues at coordinate 38,942 of LPNX010931335.1, read as the reverse complement.
TGGTAGGATTGTATCACCCTTGAACCTCGGTTCAGAATGGATCCGGTGACCTCGGTTGTTGAGAATGTGGTAGGATTGCATCATCCCTAGACTTTAAGTCCAAAAGAGATCCAAAGACTTCTACGTCTTTGTACTATGGCCTATAGGCTATTGCTGCTGCTGATGATGTTCTCTGATCGTAAGATTAGAGTATGATGATGATGATGATGTTCTCTGATCGAAAGATCAGAAGTTGCTGCTGATGATGATGTTCTCTGATCGAAATATTAGAATATGATGATGATGATGTTTTTTGATCGAAAGATCAGAAGTTGCTAATGATGATGATGTTCTCTAATCGAAAGATCATGAATATGATGATGATGATGTTCTCTGATCGAAAGATCAGAAGTTGCTAATGATGATGATGTTCTCTAATAGAAAGATCAGAATATGATGATGATGATGTTTTTCTGATCAAAAGATCAGAAGTTGCTACTGATGATGATGCTCTCTTATCAAAATATCATAATATGATGATGATGATGTTTTCTGATCGGAAGATTAGAAGTTGTTGATGATGATGATGTTCTCTGATCGAAAGATTAGAGGTTGCTGCTGATGATGATGTTTTATGATCGAAAGATCAGAGTATGATGATGATGATGTTTTCTTATTGAAAGATCAGAAGTTGTAGACAATGATGATGCCATACTGATCAAAAGATCAGGGTGTGATGATGATGATGTACTGATTAAAATATCAGAGTATGATGATGTTTTGATGATGGTGTTTCTGATCGAAAGATCAGAGTGCAATGACAATGCTGCTAATCAAAAGATCAAAGTGCTAATGTTGATGTTGCTGATCGAAAGGTCAAAGTGCTGAAGATATTGCTGATCGAATGGTCAAAGTGCTGAGATGTTGCTGGTCAAAAGATCAAAGTGTTGAAGAAGTTGTTGCTGATCGAAAGGTCAAAATGATGAAGATGTTGTTGCTGATCAAAAGGTCAAAGTGCTGAATATGTTTCTAATCGAAAGGACAAAGTGCTGAAGATGTTGCTACTGATTGAAAATTCAAGATGCTGAAGATGTTGCTGATCGAAGCGGTCAAAGTATTGATGATGCTGAAGACTAAAGATTGAAGATGAATACTACATGATGTTGAAAATCTTCCAATGATTTATATATGTGTTACCTTGATGATGTTGATGATTTCCTCAATCTCTCTCTCTCCCATTATTGTTGTTGTTGATGTTGTTGTAGAATACCCTTCTCGTTAAGGGGGAGTGTTGAAATATTGTAACTTTGAAGAATATTCTATATGTATATTTTTGTGGTCCCCAATGGTCCTACTAGGAGAACCACTTGTATTACTTTGTACCCCGATGCTTCAAATCGGAAGAACTAATAAGAGTCATGAGGTAGTCCCCTCTAATTGTAAAGGTGGGTCATTAGCACCCCAGTGTGGTTACTTGAGCCTACATGTGTAACTCGAGGCTACATGATTTAACTCGAGCCTACATTTCAGATGAGTTAACTTAAGTGAATGGATGAATATAAATAGAGGTGTAGTGCTCCTCACTTGGGACACAGATTCTCACTTGTGTAGCGCATTAGTGGAGGAGAGAGAAGTAGTTGAAGAAGGAGGATCAGGATTTGATCTCCTTGTGGGTTTTATCTTTTATCTTTTGGGGCATCTATATTGAGGAAGCTTTTGTTGGGTTTTTCCCAGGATAAATCTTTGTGTTCTCTTTTGTATGGTTGTGCTTGTCTATCTTTCAGTGATCCTGTTTATATGCTTTTGTTATGAAATCGAAATGAAATACTAATGATCTAGCTTAGCATATGAAAATTTAACACAATTGGAATTAGAGTTTTTAAGTGAATTAAATTGACTATATACACATAAGGTGATGGACAACAATGAACAATCAAATTGATCATTACCTTCTCTAACAAGATCTAAAATTCTATCGCCATTAGATGATATTTTTATTTCTTTTGATTCTAATTATTCTATGCTTGCTAGTAGCATTTTCCCTTTTGGATTAATCTGTGTGTGTTTCCAATGTTTTACGTAGTTGTTCATTATGTTTTCACAAACTTCTGTAGATTCAACAATTTCAGTGCAAATATGACAAAAACATGATTGCTTTCTACTATAGAATGCAAACACGTTTTGGAAGGATTTTGTTTGAATATAGTGAAGTTATCTAGTCCCATGTATGGTGATAGCCTCGTATGGTATTGATATATATATATCTTGGACCCCAACAAGCCAAAAAAACCTACACAATAAATGATAAATAAAAAATGACAACTTTTAATGTTAGTGTACAAATATTTCAATGTTAATACATACATTTTTTAAAATTGACAATTGTACCTGTGCACATCTTTTGATTGTTGACTACAATCATGGCTTAGATGTGATTTACAACATTGGACAACCTTTGCAGCATAATGTAATCGTCTAGAAGAATGGTTCATTTTCCATATTCAAAGTGCTCTTTTTATGCATGCTCCTGCACCATCATGTTCACCTTTTCCATGTCCCGTTTCAAAGAAATTCTAGTGATGTTTAATGTTCAGTGCTTTATGAAGTCGACATAACCAAAAAAATGATTGTGAATATTTAAATTTTCCTGCACATCCATCCGACCATATCCAATGTTCATTGAATTTAACTTCACGCCTTTTTAGTGAATCATAGAAAAAAAATTCAATACAATGTTGAACAAAATGTGTATCGTGTGTACGATCATCACTGATATAAAAGTGATATTCTTTAATCAGATATCAGTTGTCACACATGCTTTCAATGCCATCAACATCTTGTTGAGAATGTCTATATATAACATGGACAAATATCGAAACTTGGTTAGAATGATAGTATTCACTTTGAATCTCTTTTTGTGCAGCAAATGTGTAGGTTTTTGCAAAATCAACCATGGACAAAATTGTTCCGGCTCAAAAAATTTCACGGGAATGTTTGAATTGAAGGTCTTGCCATTGTGCTCTATGTGAATGCTTGGTGTATTTATAAATTTCATTTTCAAATTTCTTGAGAAAATCTGTCACACATATTTTATCTTCTCGCAAATCAATTCTTTTGGAATGTGCATCACTAGAACTTGTAGAATAATTGTTGTATTCATATCTTCTCCAATCAATGGTTACATTTGAAAGCAACTGATCATTATCGATAGGGTATTTAATGTGGAATAAAACAATATTTCCACAATGATGACAATGTTTTTCATTGACACGTTTCTTATTATAAAATACTTCATCATGATTTCTCTCACATAGAGTTTGAGATATGAATTCATGTATTGTGGGAGGAGGTGGTGAATTTTTCCAATTTTTTTTACCAAATTCAAGAAACGTGTTGTAATATAATTAAAATTTCACATGATAATGACAACAACATGTGTCACGTATAGTAATAGATATAACATACCATGGTTTTTGTTGCACAAATATAGCGATTGAAATATTAATTCCACGATGATCCTCCTTGAATTTATTGAACAATTGTACTTGTGTCATTTCCATTATATGTTTTGGATGAATTTCATATACATTTCATGATACTCTTTGTCATATCACATCCCTTGAATTTGGTGAAACTCGAGCATGTTCCAACCAATAATTATGTACAATATCTTTAACACCTTCTCCCATTCTATCTTTGTAAGGTTGTCTACAAATAATTGCCCAGCAAGCAAGTTCATCATTTTCATCTATTTGCACTCTAAATTTTCTATGTTTGTATAATGTATTTCTTGAGGTTCCAATTGCTTGTGCTAGTTGTGTTGTCAAACTTTTTTGTCTAGTACTAGCTAAAACAATTGCTGTCTGAATTGCTCTATGTGCAGCATTGGTATCTTTCTTTCTGGATTTTCGAAGTTTTTTATTGCATCACCTATATTTTCTATCACATTATGTTTTAGTTTCGACTCTTTTGTTGCCTTGTGAATACCCAATAATGACGTAGCACATTCTAACTTCTTGGACACTAATAAACATCTCAAAATTTGCGCTTGTCCTACTATTGAACAATCCTTGAGAATATCATCATAACTTTTTGTAGCACGATATCGTGCAACATGTATGGGTATTTTTTCTCCATATTTTTCGCAATCAATGTCTTCTAACATTTCATCATCAATGGTGAAAGTACCTATACATCAAGCTAAATTTAATTTAACATATCTCCAAAAATGCAATTCATTATAAAAAATGAATTTGGAAAATACATGATATATACATACTAGGTCCAATTTATGGATCTTGATTTTGATCTTCAATTTTGACTTCATCAACATTAGCATGTAAATCACTATTTACATCTTCAACAATGGTCTCTTCAACTTCCATTTGTTCTTCTTGTACCCTATTTTCAATTTTCAATTCATCAACAGTGTCATGTAAATCTATTCTTATATCTTCAATTCTCTCTTCCGTTTCTGCAACCCTTGCTCTTTTGGCTCTATTTCTGAGTTTTTGTTTTTCCCTATTAGCATTGTCATCATGTTTATGATCACTTTTTTTTTATGGTTTCTCTTATTTCCCATGATTGTTTAATATCCTTTGGAAAAACCCCTTGGAAAAAAATAAGAACACCTTTTAAAGAAATCTTCTTTGTAAAATCATTGGAACAAAAAAACCTCTTTGAAAAAATACACTAAAAAAAAACTTCTTTGAAAAAACAACTTATAAAAATATTTTGGAAAAAAAAAACTCCTTTGCAAAAATACCTTGAAAAAAAACTCTTTGGAAAAACCCATTGCAAATAAATAACCTACTTTGCAAAAATACCTTTGAAACAAAAACTCTTTGGAAAAACCCCTTGCAAAGAAATAATTTTTTTGGCAAAATACCTTAGAATAAAAAATATTTTGCAAAAGTGCCTTGGAAAAAAACTCTTTGAATGTACCTCTTGGAAAGAAATAAGAAGAAAAATACATTTTTGCAAAAAATACTCTTTGGAAAAACCCATTGCAAAGAAATAACCTACTTTGCAAAAATACATTGGAAAAAACACTCTATGAAAAAAACCCTTGCAAAGAAATAACTCCTTTGCAAAAATACTTTAGAACAAAAAATATTTGGCAAAAGTGGATTGGGGAAAAAATCTTTGAATGTACCCCTTGGAAATAAATAAGAAGAAAAATACCTTGTAAAAAATCTCCTTTGAAAACCCCTTCAAAAATATTTTGATGATATATATGCGAATGAAAATGTGCGAAAATAATGAGTCTATTTCGTTTTACTTATACGAATATAGATAACGTAATTTTGTTTTCCAACTGACGAAATTTTTTTACGCTTGGTTTTTAGGCCAAAAAACCTTTGTTGTAAATAATGTTTCCATAACGAAAAAGTATTATTGGGCCGAATAATTATTCGGCTGAATAATTATTCAACATAATAACCTCTGAGACCTGAAACCTGAACAGTTTTCAGGTTTCTCCATTTTCAGAAGGTAAAATGGATTCCTTACACTACAAATCAACTGTCAGACTTGTTACTATTAGTTTCTTCATTGAATCTACTTTCCAAAGATATATATTTTGTTGTGTATAGATGAGATATGATATTTTTAATTTTTTTGTTTCTTAACATGTGTTAGTTTCATTTCATGTTTTTCAAAATGCGGTGAAATGAAAAATATATAATTTTAAAAATACACCACCAAAAAAATTGAAACAAATATGGTGCAGTTAATTGGAGTGTCAAATTCAAAAGGGTATTCGTAGATTTTTAAGTTTTATAGTTAATTGAGAGAAAAGTGTCGCAACCAAAAACATGTTGAAAATCGACAAGGTTTCCCCATTGATCGAATTCAAAAAAATATTATAATTAGTATATAGATCTTTTGGTTATAAAATTATAGTCATCGCAATAGTATATTGTGTGTAGATTGTCACAGCATATTTTGTTTTTGCAAAACATAAGTTTAACAATGATTTTAGGGGCACAACCAAACATGACTATTTTTTAGTCCTTTCATTTTATAAGGACACACTGTCAAACATTTCCCAAAACGTCATATCAAATCTCAATTAAAAAATTGAAAAAATTATGATTAGAAAGATAACATAATTCTCTAAAAGTTTTGTTTTTACTTAAAAGTGAAATTCTAAACAAAAATATCACTTTCGTTCACCCAAAGTTGAAAAACATGAAAAAAACAGATTTATTTTCTCATCAGACCCCCCAAAATAGACACCCTTCTTCATGGATTCATCCCGGTGGCTTAAAATATCTCAAAAGAAAAGACAACAAAGGGTGTGATGAGCGCATTGGATAAACTTTATGAAAAATCTTCGACTTCCAATAAGGTATTTTTAATGAAGTGTTTATTTAATATGAAGATACTAGAAAGTGGATCTATTGTTGACCATTTAAATGGATTTAATACGCTTACTAGTCAACTAAGTTATGTAAAAGTGAACTTTGAAGATGAGGTTAGGGCTCTTATAATATTTTTCTTATTTCCATAAAGTTGGAACAACTTGGTCATGGTTGTAAGTAGCGTTGTCCCTGGTTTAGGCACTTGAAATTTGATGATGTTGTAGGTGTTATTCTTAGTGAGGAAATGTGAATAAAAAGCATAGGTGAGATTTCAGGTAATGCGTTGACCATGGAGAGAAGGGGAATACAAAGGGAGAGAGGAAGGATCTCACGTAATTGCATCAAGTGTAGAAAGTGAATATCCAAGTCCAGACTAGGAAAGATAGAGTGTTGGAATTGTGGTAAGAGAGGATATATGAAGAAATACTGTAGAGATCCAAAGAAGAAAGGTAAGGAGACTACTTAGGAAGAAAATGTAGCAAGTGATGTGTTACATGATGATTTGATTCTTGCATTAGATAATACTAGTGATTACTTGGTAGTAGATTTATGGGCTTCATGTCATGGTAGACCCCATAGGAAATTCTTTCATGATTATGTTCCATGTGATTTTGGACATGTTTTATTGGGGGATTATGAACCATGTAAACTTGTTGGAATGGGTAAGGCATGGATTAAGATAAATAATGGAAAAGAATGGTTGCTAAAATATGTAAGGCATATTCCTACTATGAAAAGAAATCTGATCACAACAACGCATTTGTGAGATAGTGGTTGTTTGTCTACATTTGGAAAAACATGGTGGAAGATCACGAAATGAGCATTGGTAATAACAAAAGCAAACAGGATAGGTACGTTGTATTTATGTCCTCATAATACTGATTATTCTATATCTGTATATTCCACAAAAATAGGTGCAACATTGTGGAATCATAGGCTTGGTCAAATGAGTGAGAAGGGGATGCAAATTTTTCACTCAAGGAAATTGCTTCTAGATCTGAAGGAGGTAAGTTTTTAATTATGTGAGAACTTTGTTTATGGAAAATATAAGAGAGTTATATTTCTCAAGGTTGAGAAACATAAAGCTTGTGCATACAGATGTATGGGGACCGTATCAGGTACAATCTCTTGGTGGCTCTCATTATTATGTTGCTTTTATTGACGATGCTACTAGAAAAACTTGGGTTTATTGCATTAGATAAAAATATGATGTGCTTGCTACTTTTAACAAGTGGAAAGCTTTGGTTGAGAATGAGATAAGAAAAAAGTTGAAATGTCTCAGATCTGATAATGGAGGTGAATAATGCAACAAGGAGATTTATAGTTATTGTTCATATAATGGGATTCACAGAGATAAGATAGTCCTTGGAGCACCATAAGAAAATGATGTGCCAGAAAGGATGAACAGAACGATCATGGAGAGTGAAAGGTGTATGCGATTGCATGCAGGTTTTCCCTTACAGTTTTGGGTTGATGCTGTAGATATTGTTGTTTTTTTAATAAATAGAGGGACTTCAAGCTCTTTGGATGGTGGAATTTCATAGGAGGAATGGATAGGTAAAAAAGTAAACTATTCATTTCTCAAAAAATTTTGTTTCGAAGCATTTGTCCATATTGATAAAGAAAATAGAACAAAGCTTGAGTTTCCTACAGAAAAAAGAGCATTGCAAAATAAATGAATTTACAGGTTGATTGAAGAAGAAGGAGGCAAGAAGTGATATAAGGATAGACTTGTGGTAAAGGGGTTTGCACAAAATAAAGGTACAGTTTTGAATGAAATATTTTCTTCTGTTGTTAAAATAACTTCAATTAGGACTATTTTAAGTTTAGTGGTAGAAGAGTATTTGTATATTGAATAGTTAGATGTAAAACAACCTTTCTCCTCAGGGATTTGGAGGAACATATTTGTATGCAGCAACCACATGGGTATGTTGTCAAAGGGAAGGATAATTTGGTTTATAGGTTGAAGAAGAGTTTGTATGGCCTAAAGCAAGCTCAAAGGAATTAGTATTTAAAATTTGAAAAGTTTATGCCATAACAGGGTTATAAAAGATGTCATTATGACCACTGCGTTTATTTCAAGAGGCTATATAATGGAAGATATATTATAACACTCTGGTTTTGACCTCGTTGCATTAAATGTATATGATGTATATATTGTAAATGATTATGGTGCAGAGCTAAAGGCCAAGGCCCCACCATCGATTGGTTATGCTATGTTTCAGATTTAAATTGTCACCGATGGTATATTGGGGCATGCGGCATATATATTGAGTTTTGTCATCATGTAAATACGTATCTTTAATTAAATAACCCAACCAGCTATGTTTGCGGCAACTAAATTGAGAAGGGGCATGATTTTCACAAGGATAAGGGTGGGGGAATTGTCAAACCTTGAGCCATGAGAGAAAATCCATGTGTCACCACCCTGTTTTGATTTTCCAAATTTTCTTTCTTTTATCCAACCACCACCATTAAAAAAACTACTGCTGTTAGTTGGGGCAATTATGGTTGGGAGTGGAGTGTGGAAAGACTGTCAGTCCTTTCCCACACACACACTCCACCAACGGATTGAACTTCATGATGGGTAGAGGAATGACCACACCTCTCATTCCACTCACTCCACAATGCCATTCTTGCCCTTGGCTGTTCATTCTCATGCACAAGATTTTCCTGGTTTTACTCATGCAGTTTTCCTCTACGGATTTTGCGGATGGTGTGGGTGTATAATTTCCTCAAAGACTGATTGTGGGTTTGCTGTGGTCTCCCTTACGTTGTGTTGTGTTGGGGTCTTCTTTACATTTTGGGAACAGGAGTCTGTTCATTTTCGTGCACAGGAATCTATTCTATTTGATCTCACGCAGCTAGGAGGGGAGCCACTTATCGATTGTCATTCACGTTCTTCCATAGAGTGGAATCTGGTGTGTTTACCCTCTGTATTTTGGGGTCTGGTGCAAGTTTCCCTCATGCACAGGTTGGGAGACTGCATTTTCTTCGCTAGTGTGGGTTGCATAAGTTTTTCCCAGTGGCTTTGATTATGCAGAATGGGTTGTTGTTCCCCACGTTGTTGGTTTTGTATGTTGTTACACTTTGGGGCTGCCGCAAATTGTTTGCGTTGTTTTGGCCACGATAGGACCAAGAACGACTCAGGAGTCGTTTTCCCCTGTTAAGCTGTAATTGCTGATTAATTGCATGCGTGCAATGGTTGGTCTTTGGACTGTGTTGGGAGCAAGGATGGGGGCTTGGGTTGCTTGACAAACATGGTGTGTTTGGAATCCACATAGGCAAATCTAGAGGGCTAGCTTTCTTCTCCACAACCCCTGAATAGCACTGGAAGGGAAGGCAGGGCCTAAGGGACTGTGTAGCAGAGAAGGGACTGATTCCTTGTGTTGGGTGTGTGTGGGTGTTTTAGAAGTCAGGCTAGTTCTGGTGTAGGTATTCCTAGCTGTGTAATGGGCGCAACAGCTTAGCATTTAGCCTTTCCTAGCTCCTTTATGGCCTGATAAACCTGACCATGTTGGCTTGGTTGTCTTGTTGATGGCCTGATAAACCCAACTGTGTGGGCTTGGCTATGTTTTGTGTATCCTTGGCTATGCGTAAGCGTGCTTTTTCCTTATTCCTTTGAGAATCATGCCCAGCTCGGGGGTGGCAGCATTGCTGAGAGATTAAGGAGCACGCTGGCCTATGGTTGGGTGGAACATTGCAATGACATAACTGGTTGTAGAACGAGTTCTTATAAGATAAGTAACCTTGTCTATTTTACTTCTACAAACCTATTTACTATTAATGATTATGATGAACATGTTGAATGAATTCTTGTATGAATGTATGTTGCTTCCGCTGTGTATGATAAATAATTGCATCTGTGTATGTTCTACTTCAATGCATTGTGTTTCAGCATTTTTTTATGAATTCACATGTTCATGGGGCTGGTAGCCTAGATGGTTAATGCCATGGTAGCGTCCTATTTGGCGGTAGGAAGGATTAGGGACGTTACGGTGTGGTATCGGAGCTCATGTTGCAGCATGGCCCTGAATGGACCACAAAGATGCAGTGACAGAAGCAAGATTTCTTTCTTCCTAGCAGAGATCAGAAGCTGATGATAGAAAACTTCCACAAATTTGTCTAAGTGTTTGAACTGTCGGTTCATCGAAACACTTCGCAGGAAGGACTTCCAATGTAGCGGAGAGCTAGGTGGAAGCATACCCGATGGAGCACAGTTGTAAGGAAAATTGCGTAAAATTTTCTAAGGGTTCGACGTCCGCCGACAGAAAAAGTTGATTGAGTGCCCATCGTTGCAGATGGCTAGATAACTACGCGTCCGACGGGTAAGGCCTTCGACTGCCGACGCCGTAAAGAAAGTTTAAATTTTTTTTTTTAAGGCCTGAAATCATCGATTATGCCACAGGAGGTTGGGTCGCCGATCGGGAGAAGAGCGAAGATGGTGGGCCTCCATTGTGGCTGCTGGTGGAACTATTTTGCTGACGAAAAGAAGAGAATGGAGCCGATCAAGCGGCAAAAAGGAAGACCAAAGAGGGAAAATTTTGAAAATTTTTCTAAGTCCTATAGTCGTCAGCCATCGATGATGGTTAGTGGATTGAATGTCTACTATTGTGGTTGCCTAGATGACTAACCACCTGATGTAGAAGACACCCGACTGCCGACGCAACGCATAGGCTGGTTTCATCGCCGATTAGGTTCGGATAGTTGGATGCGTATCCGATGCAGCAGAAGGAAATAGGTGAACAGTCCTCTGCGTCGCCGATGCAGATCAAAAGTTTGGCGATTTTCCCGTTGAAACATTGGAATGTTAGTTGGGATGAGACCTGACCCTGTACAAGGGAAATTTTGAGTTTTCTATGGGATTTCCCAGCATATTTCGACTGTTTTTCAGAGGGATTTTCAGCGGTTTTTCAATGGATTTTCGGGGCTAAAAGGATAAAGTGGCAGCGATCTTATGCACCAAATTGCGCGAAAATCATAGATTTACAAAAAAAAAAAAATTAGGGCGCTGCCCTTGACCTGCCCTATAGTGGGGGCAAGCCCCCTTGACCCTCGTCGTCCCCCTGAGACAGACGTTCTTTGAGGAAGAAAATTCTATGTTTTGGGAAAATTTGTTATTTTATGATTTTTCCAGGAGAAGGTAAGTAATTCTGATTTATATCAATGATATGCATCTAATAGTTGCGTTACTAACACATTTGCAGAATCATAGTCACCTTCAAGAGCAGTATTCCAGGTAGTGCAATTTGATAAGTGGTGGTTCAGTTATGAGAACCCATGACGAATACGATGTTCGGGATTCTTATGAGCGTCCGCGAGATGCCATGGGAGAAAATGCCCGTAATGGAAATGATGACATAGAGTCTAATGGAAGGAGATTCCAAGAGACACCATTAGACGTTGCATCCACCATGAGAAGCTTGATCAAAGCCCAGGAAGAGCAACATCAATTGAATGCTGCTATGTTGCATAGTTTGATAGACTTATAGAGAAAGATAGACTCTGGGAAAGGTATAGCAAGACCCGAAGGTAGTAAGAGCAGAACTAGGAGAAGGAGAAGGACTTATAGTGGATCATCTGATTCTGAAGAATCCAGCAGGGATTCAAGTTCTTCTTCTCATAAAAGGAAAATAAAGAGACACCATAGGGATCGCTCTCGGGATGAATTTAAGAAAGCTAAACCTCCTACATTTGATGGTGAGGTAAGGACTGAACAAGAGGCTGAAGCTTGGTTTCTTGGAATAAAGAAGTACTTTCAAGTGCATGACTATTCAAGAAACATGAAGGTAAGAGTTGCCATATTCAATCTGTATGGAAGAGCATCCATTTGGTGAGAACAATTCAAGCAAGTAAAGAGGATTAGTGAAAGGAGACTTAAGTGGAAACAGTTCAAGAAGTATTTCAAGCAGAAGTACCTCTCTGACAGGTATTATGATGACAAGATTAAGGAGTTCCATGAGCTGAGATTGGGACAACGGACCATGGAAGAATATGCAAATAAGTTTTTGGAGCTGTTGAGGTATGTTCGGTACATCAGAGATGAAAAAGTGAAGGTCTAGCGTTTTCTGAGTGGATTACCTCAGTCTTACAAAGATAGAATTGAGTTTTACGAACCTAGAACTCTTGAAGAAGCAATAAGGAAGGCTAAGTATTGTTATGAGCAAAACAAAGGTAAGCTGGATTACCATAAGGCATGGAAGGAAAAGAAGAATGAGAAGTTTGACCAAAGAAAGAAAGGTTTCAAACCTTCTAACTTCAGGAATCAACAGAAACAACCATCCCAAGCTGTGAGTAAACCAATTGGAGTGATAGGAGAAAAACCTAAGGATCCACAACAGAATAGAGGGCCACTTCAATGTTGGAAATGTGGAGGACCCCACATGCACAGGAATTGTCCACTCGAGAATGAGAGTGTAAGGCCAGCTTATAACATTCAAGAAGCAGAAACAGTAGGACAAGTAGCAAGGGCAATCCCTAGGATTTATGCAGCACTAGAGGACCGCCAAGCAGATCACCAGTCAACTGTGGTTGAAGTAGCAAGTAAGATTGTTGAGAAATCTGTTTCTATTTTGATTGACCCTGGTTCCATGCATAGTTACATTAATCCTATACTAGTGGAGATTTGTTCTTTTAAGATGGTAAAGCATAGGAAGTCTTGGTTAGTCCATCTAGCCTTTGGAACTAAGAGAAAGGTTAGTGAAATGGTAGAGAAATGTCCATTAGTCATGAATGGATTGGTTACTTGTGTAGATCTGAATGTTCTACCGCTTGGTTCCTATGATGTTCTCATTGGAATGGATTGGTTAGAAGCTCATAGGGTAAAGCTTGACTGTTACAATAAGACTTTCAAATGCAGAAGGGAACCTAGTAGTTGTGAAAGGTATTCCAAAGGTGATTTCAGTACGGCAGGTTTCAGCAATGCAGTTAAAGAAGTTCTGTAGGAAGGGTTGCCATTTGTATGCAGCTCATATTTTGGAGGCAACAGATGATGAAACTCCATTAGGTGTTACAGGAATTCAGGGATGTGTTTCCTGACGAGATTCTAGGGCTTCCTCTCAAGAGGGACATTGATTTCACTATTGAACTTATGCCAGGAGCAGCACTAGTGTCCAAGGAACCCTATAGGATGAGTACACCAAATATGCTAGAATTGAAGATGCAACTGCAAGAGTTGCTGGAAAAGAAGTATATCCGACTGAGTGTGTCTCCTTGGGGAGCACCAGTTCTATTTGTAAAGAAGAAAGATGGTACACTCAGGTTATGTATTGATTACAGACAATTGAACAAGGTTACTGTGAAGAATAAATATCCTTTGCCTAGGATTGATGACCTCTTTTATCAAATGAGAGGAGCAAAGGTATTTTCCAAGATTGACTTGAGGTTTGGTTACCATCAGGTGAGAATCAAGGATGAAGACATTCATAAGACAACCTTCAGGACAAGGTATGGACATTATGAGTTTGTAGTGGTACCATTTGGTCTCACAAATGCACCAGCTACATTTATGTGCCTTATGAATAGTGTCTTCAGCAGATATTTGGACAAGTTTGTTCTTGTTTTCCTTGATGACATTCTTGTTTATTCTAGGAATGAGGAAGAGCATGAAGAGAATTTGAGATTGACATTGAATTTGCTCAGGGAGCATCAGTTGTATGTGAAACTGAGCAAGTGTGATTTCTATACAGATAGAATTCAGTATTTGGGTCACATTATCTCAGAGGAAGGTATATCTGTGGACCCTGAAAAGATTGAAGCCATTATGAATTGGCCTACTCCAAGAAATGTGACAGATGTAAGATCTTTTATGGGACTTGCAGGATACTACCAGAGGTTCATTGAGGGATTCTCCAAAGTTGCACATGCCATCACTTCTTTGCAAAAGAAGGGGATGAAGTTTGAATGGACATCGAGGTGTGAAGAAAGCTTCCAGTAGTTGAAGAATCTTCTCACCAGTGCACCCGTATTGAAAGTTGCAGATCCAGAGAAATATTTTGTGGTGTGTAACGATGCATGCGGACAAGGGCTTGGAGGAGCCCTTATGCAGGACAACCACGTGATATGTTATGAGTCAAGAAAACTGAAGGAGCATGAGAAGAACTATGCCACTCATTATCTAGAGCTTGCAACCATAGTACATGCCCTCAAGATGTGGAGGCATTACTTGAGGGGTAGAAGATTTGAGCTCAGAACAGACCATTATGGTCTGAAGTATTCGTTTGATTAGCCTACTCTGAATGCTAGACAAGCGATATGACTGGAATTTTTATGTGAGTTTGATTTCGAAATAAAACACATAAAACAGAAAGAGAATAAGGTAGCTGATGCACTCAATAGGAAGATGCAAGAAAAGCATATGGCATCTCTTAGTAGTTTCCAATCATATTTGAGGCAGTAGATTGTTAGTCATGCTGCTGGAGATGAATTGTATGAGCAGGTAAAAGAAAAATTGCAGCAGCAAAGTCTTGAGAAGAGGTATGAGGGATATAAATTGGGAGAAGATGGAATTCTCACTTATCAAGGTAGAATTTATATCCCAGATGTAGAATATTTGAGGAGATTTATCATGGATGAAATCCATAAAGTTCCGTATTCTGGTCACCCAGGATATCAGAAGACAATTGCTACAGCTAGAAGGCAGTACTTTTGGCCAGGAATGAAAAAGGACATGGCTGAGTACATTTTGAGGTGTATGAAATGTTAGTAGGTAAAGGTTGAGCATCAACATCCAGCAGGTTTGTTACGACCCTTACCAGTTCCGGAATGGAAATGGGAAGTTATTTCCATGGATTTTATTACAGGATTGCCGATGACTTGGAGACAACATGATTCCATCATGGTTGTGGTGGACAAGTTGACAAAGGTAGTGCATTTTATACAGGTTAAGTCTATGCATAAGACTGATGACATTGCAAATATCTTCATGAAGGAGATTTTCAAATTGCATGGATTTCCTAAGGCAATAGTCTCTGACAGAGATGTCAAGTTCACTTCCAACTTTTGGAAGGGGTTGTTTGTAGATTTGGGTACAAAGCTAAACTTCAGCAGTACATACCATCCTTAGATAGATGGTCAGATAGAGAGAGTTAATTAGGTGCTTGAAGATATGCTTCACATGTATGTAATGGACAAACCAACCAAGTGGGAAGATTACTTGCACTTGGTAGAGTTTGCTTATAACAATGGATAGCAGGAATCCTTGGGGATGAGTTTGTATGAAGCTGTGTATGGAAGAAGGTGTAGGACACTAGTGACTTGGGATAATCCAGTGAACAGGGTCGTTCTTGGACAAGAATTGCTCAAGGAAATGGAGCAAGAGGTTGTAAAGATTAGGCAGAATCTGAAAGCAATACAGGACAGATAGAAAAGCTATGCACATAAGCATAGGGTGAACAGGGAGTTCAGTGTTGGGGATCATGTTTACCTCAGAGTGAGGGCAAGGAAGAGTTCCTTGAAGCTTGGAATTTGTGCCAAGTTGTCACCAAGATATTGTGGGCCGTTTGAAGTGCTTGAAATAATAGGGCCAGTTGCATATAGACTTGCATTTCCTGCTAGCACTAGGGCTCATAATGTTTTTCATGTTTCTTTGCTTAAGAGACATGTACATGATCCTAACCATGTGATAAATTGGGACGTGATCCAGGCGGAACTCGAGGGAGAGTTCCGAATCGAGCCAATGCGCATCCTCGAAAGGAAGGTCACAATGCTCCAGAACCAGGCCATAGGGCAGGTAAAGGTGCAATGGGAGCACTACGGACTTGAAGAGGCTACATGGAAGCTGGAGGATTCCATGTGATTGGCACATCCATTTTTATTCAATTCTGTGGAACATTGAGGTGATACCAGTGTAGCATTTTGTTCAATTTTGTAAAGCACTAAGGAAAGTGCTATTGAAGGGGGAGGGGAATGTAACACCCCGGTTTTGACCCCGTTGCATTAGATGTATATGATGTATATATTGTAAATGATCATGGTGTGGAGCTAAAGGCCAAGGCACCACCATCGATTGGTTATGCTATGTTTTGGATTTAAATTGTCACTGATGGTATATTGGGGCATGCGTCATACATATTGAATTTTGTCATCATGTAAATATGCATCTTTAATTAAATAACCCAACCAGCTACGTCCGCAGCAACTAAATTGAGAAGGGGCATGATTTTCACAAGGATAATGGTGGGGGAATTGTCAAACCTTAAGCCATGAGAGAAAATCCATGTGTCACCACCTTGTTTTGATTTTCCAATTTTTCTTTGTTTTGTCCAACCACCACCATTAAAAAAACTGTTGTTGTTAGTTGGGGCAGTTATGGCTGGAAGTGGAGTGTGGTAGGACTGTCAGTCGTTTCCCACACGCACACTCCACCAACAGATTGAACCTCATGATGGGCAGAGGAATGACCACACCTCTCATTCCACTCACTCCACGATGCCATTCTTTCCCTTGGTTGTTCATTCTCATGCACAAGATTTTCCTAGTTTTACTCACGTGGTTTTCCTCTACGAATTTTGTGGATGGTGTGGGTGTATACTTTCCTCACAAACTGATTGTGGGTTCGCTGTGGTCTCCCTTACGTTGTGTTGTGTTGGGGTCTTCTTTACATTTTGGGGATGGGAGTCTATTCATTTTTCTATGCAAGCATCTATTCTGTTTGATCTCACGCAGCCAGGAGGGGATCCACTTATTGGTTGTCATTCACGTTCTTCCACAGAGTGGAATCTGTTTGTTTACCCTCTGTATTTTGGGGTCTGGTGCAAGTTTCCCTCATGCATAGGTTGGGAGACTACATTTTCTTCCCCAGTGTGGGTTGCATAAGCTTTCCCCAATGGCTTCGATTGTGCAAAACATGCTGTTGTTCCCCACGTTGTTGGTTGTGTATGCTGTTATGCTTTGGGAATTCTGTAGATTGTTTGGAGTCATTTTTGCCATGATAGCACCAAGAACGACTCAGGAGTCATTTTCCCCTATTAAGCTGTAATTGTTGATTAATTGCATGTGTGCAATGGTTGGTCTTCAGACTATGTTGGGAGGAGGGATGGGGGCTTGGGTTGCTTGACAAACCTGGTGTGTTTGGAAGCCACACAAACAGAGCTAGAGGGTTGGATTTATTCTTCACAACCCCTGAATAGCACTGGAAGGGAAGGTAGGTCCTGAGGGATTGTGTAGCAGAGAAGGGACTGATTCCTTGTGTTGGGTGTGTGTGGGTGTCTTAGAATTCAGCCTAGTTCTGGTGTGGGTGTTCCTAGCTCTGCAATGGGTTCACCAGCTTAGTATTTATCCTTTCCTAGCTCCTTGATGGCCTGATAAACCTGACCATGTTGGCTTGGCTATCTTGTTGATGGCCTGATAAACCCAACTGTGTGGGCTTGGCTGTGTTTTGTGTATCCTTGGCTATGTGTAATCCTGCTTGTTCCTTATTCCTTGGAGAATCATTCCCATCTCAGGGGCGGTAGCATTGCTGAGAGTTTAAGGAGCACGCTGGCCTATGGTTGGGTGGAACATTGCAGCGACGTAGCTGGTTGCGGAATGAGTTCTTATAAGATAAGTAACCTTGTCTATTTTACTTCTGCAAACCTATTTACTATTAATGATTATGATGAACATGTTGAATGAATGCTTGTATGAATGTATGTTTCTTCCACTGTGTATGATAAATAATTGCATCTGTGTATGTTCTACTTCAATGCATTATGTTTCAGCATTTTTTTATGAATTCACATGTTCATGGGGCTGGCAGCCCAGATGGTTAACGCCATGGTAGCGTCCTCTTTTCCAGTAGGAAAGGTCGGGGACGTTACATATATTATCTTGTTATTGTATTTTGATGACATGCTTGTTACATTTAGGATATAAATGTGCTCAAAAGGAAACTAGCTAAATCATTTGCGATGAAGGATTTCGGTGCTACAAAGAAAATCCTTGGTATGAGAATAATAGGAGATAGGAAAAATCACAAATTGACATTGTCTCAGAGTGAGTACATAGAAAAGGTGTTTTAGAGGATTATAATGAAGAATGCAAAACTAGTTAGAACACCTTTGGCTAGCCATTTCAAACTAAGTACGAAGATGTGTCCCAATACACAGGAAGAGATAGAATGCATGTCCAAGGTTCCTTATTCATCAATAGTTGGTACCTTGATGTAGGCCATGGTGTGCACAAGACAATATATTACACATGCAATGGGATTTGTGAGTGGGTATATGAACGATCCAGGTAAAGAGCATTGGAAAGTAGTACAATTGATTATCAGGTATTTGATAGGTACCACTTCTCATGCATTATGTTTAGTAAGTCGAGGCATTGTTCTATAGGGATACCTTGATGTAGATATGGTAGATGATAAAGACAGTAGGAGGAGCACCACAGGGTATGTTTTTATTGTCGGTGGAACAACAATAAGTTGGATTTTGAAACTACAAAATGTTGTTTCACTTTCAAGAATGGAAGTAGAGTATATTGCTGCTACATAGGCTAGTAAATAGATGATTTGGTTGCAAAGGTTCATGGAGGAGTTGGGTAAGAAGCAGAAGAATAATAGGTTGTACAGTGACAAAAATAGTGCCATTAATCTTGTAAATAACTTAACCTTTCATTTTTAGACTAAACATATACAGCGTAAGTACCATTTCATAATATCTGTTATGGAAGATGAAATGTTAAAGTTGGAAAAGATACATACTAGCCAGAATCTTATAGATGTGTTGACAAAGGTAGTAACCAGAGAGAAACTGAGTTCTATCTTAGTTTCTTTTGTCCTTCAAGGATGAAGGTGAATATGAGAAATTCATCAGGTTGAAGGTTCAATGCATAGTCCAACAAGTGCAGCATCGATGGATTTGTTGTGATCAGTCTCCAAGTGGGAGATTGTTGGTTGTGGAGTCTGATCTTCCTGATTCAGAGATTTTATTTCAGTTGTGTTTGGATCCTAGCACCTGACTGGGGGGTGTGGGGGGTGATTTCCACCCACTATAGTCTTAATGGGAGTCCAGGTGGGTGATGACTATTTTGGGACCCCCCTTGGAAGGAGTTAAGGGGCAACACCCCTGTAGCGAAAAAATTTAGTAAAAAATGCCTTGTAAAATGTTTTAATTTCATAGTCATGACTTGGTCAATAATGGGTGATTTACAAGCCCATGATTTTTGGAATCCCATTGTATTTTCCTATGGTATTCCCTTTATAAAAGTAAGGTATTGTAATATGGCTGAGTATTGTATTGCAGCATTGTAAAATGATCTATGTCATTGTGTGAGAGAGAGTATGATAAAGTGAAGAGGAAGTGTAGCAGGTTTTCTATAGGTTGTATCCATTCATTTTGATGGATGGTATAATAATAAAGGATTGGAATTTTCTGTGTGTACGTAGCCCATCTTAGGTGAACCACATTATATATGTGTCTCTCTTGTAATGTGTTTTAATATTTGCAATTGATTTATTGTTATTGCTCTACAATCTTGTTTTTATTACACCTTATTAGCTCATTTTTTCCATAACAAGGATCTGGGCCATCTTAGAATGTGTCAAAAGTTCACGGGACAAATTTCCAAGATCTAGGTTCCCATCAAGGAGGTGCAACTATGCCTTGTGGAGAAATTCCTATTGGTTTTATGGGATAATTTCCATTGGAAATTAGGTTCAAGTTTTCCCACTCGTTAACTTATTCCACTTGCAAACATTCTCTAACTTCAATATCAAGGAAATGTCTTATATAATTTCTCAAAATGAGCAAGTTAATAAACGGAAAAAATCAACCTTTCTAGTGACTCCATTTTTCCCTAGTGAGGAAACGTTTTTCCCTCTTCAACTCACTTTACAAATTCCTACAATATGGGTCATCTTAAAATGGTCCAAAATCTCTAGGGATTGAGTGCCATGGTCGAAGTTCCCATCAATTTGGTGAAATTATGCCTTATAGAGAATTTGGAATCTAGGTGATAATTTCCATAGGAACGGGAGTGATTTTGTCCCCTCATTAAATTACTCCGGTCACAAAATGTATGATGAAAATGATATGGATAACTACTATTTTCCAAATATAAGGAGTGAGTTGGAGTGAGTGAGTGAAGTAAAATTCTACCTTAATCAATTCAATTTCTTAAATCCCCGCAATTTGGCCATTTTCAATGTGCCAAAACCCCAGGGAGCAAAGTTCCATGGTAAAAAAATTGTGATTAAAGAAGTTAAATTACAAATTCCATCAAAATTCCTAACAATATAAATAAAGGACATGTTCCACCAAAAAGAAGACTGTTTATCTAGAAGTTATTAACTTATTTGCAGATACAAGTAACACAAAAGGTACGTATTAGAATAATTAACTTAAATGTTTTTTCTACAATTTGATAAAACCACCCAAAAAAGGGGAAAACCCCTCTTGCCACCAATTACTATAATTTTTTTTTCATTATAGGCTATGTACAATTGAAAGCAAATAACAAAAAGTTATCACTTATCATTGTAGTGTCCTTTTTTTTTCAAAGAAAAAAATATAATTTCTATTTAGAAATTGAATGGAAATTACATTTATCATGTGCATATTGTGCATACATAATGGAAATTTAATTCTAGGTGTGCTTATATTTTTCCCCTTTCTTCTTTTTAACCTCACCCCCTCCCCAATTGGGGCATCTATGGTGGATAAATGTATATAAATTGGGGCGCTTGTATTTTCCCATGAGATTCCCTTAATAAATGGAAGGCATTGTAATATGGCTTAGTATTTTATTGTAGCATTGTAAAATGATCTAGGTGATTGTGTGAGCACTACAACAAATCCTGGAATTAGCGTCTCATTTAGCGTCCTTTCTTAGTGTAATTGTTTTTTACATTGAGTGGTCAAACTAGACGCTAAATGGGACGCGTCATGGACAAATCTTAAAGCATCTCAAAAACATTTTTTTTCTTCCTAGATAACATCCTTTATGACATCCAAAATAGCTTCTATTTTTTTGCTTCTAGAATAACATCCAACTTTGCTTCCTAAACAACATCAAGGTTTGCTTCCTAAATAACGTCCTATTTTGCTTCCTAATGAGTGTCTGCTTTTGCTTCTTAAATGACATCCCCATTACCATAATATTTTCATACTTAATAGTGCCATGTTAGCATCCAAATTAGCATCCAATATTTCATCCATTTTTTCTACCACTTTAGCATCCCATTTTGCACCATGTTTTACTTCCAAATACGCGCCAATTTTTGCTTCCAAATTTGCACCAATTTATGTTTCCTTTTTTGCATCGTGTTTTTCTACCAAAATGATGCCAACTATTTCTTCTATTGTTGCACCATATTTTGCTTCCCATTTAGCGTCATGTTTTGCATCCAAAGTAATGTCTTATTTTTCTACCATATCAACGCCATATATGGCTTCATCATTAGCACCACGTGTTGCATCATTTTTAATGCCTAGTTTCGTGTCTTATTTTTCTACCATATCAACACCATGTTTGGCTTCATCGTTAGCACCACATGTTGCATCCTTTTTAATGCCTAGTTTTTAATCTGTCATTTTTTGGTCACTAATTTAGTCATTTTTAGTAATTTTATATACACATTTTGGTCATTTTGTTTGGTCACTTATCTCTCATTGTTTGGTCACTTATCTCTTAACTTTTTGGTTACTAATTTAGTTTTTTTAACCGATATTATAATATCATTAGGGCATGGAGGAATCAAACCACCAACCTCCTACTTGTAAGGCAGACGATCTTCCATTGAGCTAGAACCCTTTAAGAATTTGGGAACCTAACTTATAGATTCCTCTATAATGGTATAAAAAATCAATACACAACTTTGAGTATCTAATGGTAAGAAAAGGATGATAGATTATATAAGTTCACAATATACGATCAAGTAGGTTATGAAATCCATAAGCCTTTTCTAGGAATTTTGAACAAAACTCAAGAAATTGGCTTAATAGGATGGCAAAAAATAACTATTCCCTAGCAACCATTATGTTTGTTTAAGGTTTTATATTTAATCATACTCCATTAAGAGACCCATGATAAGAGGACATGAAGACACACCCTTAAATGTGAATACAATGATATTCAAGTAAAATAACCATTTTTACACCATATTGCAATAAGAGGGTACTGTGTAATGTCCCAAATTTTTCATTGGGTCACAATGGCCAAATCACATTTTCCATATTCATGAAATTTGTCAAAGGGATGCTAAAAGTCAAATTATTGCCAAGGAGGAAAATCACTAGTTTCATAGGTTGGGGGTGGAAGATTTGAGATTTGGAATAAGGAGAATAATAAATGATGTTTATACATTAGAAGAGGATACATATTTAATAATGTATCTTATTAAATAAATACAATATAAAACTGAAATGTCTATGGAGAATGGAGACACATGGAGACTATGGGGCCCACTCAAGCTAGAATTCCTATGTTAAATGGCATCCTCCTCTTGTAATTTCAAATCTATGGGAAGACTAATGTTTTCGGATGGAATATGAGGTTAATATTGACCATATAATTCATAGGTTTAATTTTGGATGAATTGTAACTTACATGGGAGAGGAAGAGCCAAATGGGAGTTTCATGGACACTTGACTAGATTCCCCTTACATTTATGATATCTATGACACCAATGATGGATATTATATGAAACTTATGACAAAAATCAGATATGATGGATGAAATACTGACATAATGACATGTCAATCCTGAATAGAGCATCTTATAGGTCGAATTTGGGAGTTGGAGAAGGCCAAGAGGCTCCTACTCAAATTTGGGAGAAGATGGAAGGTGAAGAGAGAGCCCACATGGCATAGCATGAGAAGCCACACCAATTCATCTTGGATTTGGTTTATGGATGTATTTGGAACCTTAGAAGACAAATAATTTTTATAAAATACAGGGATCATCCATGAGAAGAAGCTTTTTCTCATTTGTGAAATTGTCATTTGTGAATTGTGAGTGCTAGTGGATGACTAGTTTTCTTGCTTAAGCCAATTTCAAGGGTGAACGATTCCCATTTTAGTTGGTATTTGGAAAGGCCACTCATGTATTTTATGGATATTTAATGGAGTCTTATTTTTAGGTGCAATATATATTAATTTCATGGACATATCAATATCATCTTGTTCTTCCATTCATCTCAAGTTTTCTCACCATATTTCAGCTCTATAGAGTGAGGCGCACTTGGTGATCTATTCATCTATTTGAGGGAGTTTCTATTGCTCCAATATTTTGTATTCTGATGTAAATTCACTATTATTTAATTTCATAAATCTCTTAGTTTTAAAATCCAATATATCTCATGTATTATTGTCCAATATTGAAGAAACAGTGCCATTTCCCCAATACCTTGTTGTAAACTCTTGCAATCTCAATGGAATCAAATATATGTGTGAACCATTGATGATTTATGAATGAATGAACTGTAATTAAAGTATATTATGGTTTTCATTGTCTGTAACTGATAATTTGTGGCCATTGGGTCGAATTTCATAGCATTTGGGGCAAACTATGTCTCATTTCCCCAAGGGTCCAAAACTAGTTTTTTATATCTGATTGAAGGAAGTGATAACAGCCATCGGAGTTCAATTGGTTCTGCATATTAGTCTCTGATAATGTATCCTACACATTCCCTTATTCAATTTTATAATTTTAGTGAGTTTATATACATTTGGGAAGCCATTCCGACAATTACCCAGGAGGGATTTGAGCCCCAAAATTGCTAGTAAATTCATCTATCTTATTCATAATTTGATATCGACTTTCAGAACTGATTGGATGACTATAATACATCCTTTAACATTATAATTAATTTATTATATCATTCATACACCTTATCTAAATATTTTGGATCACTTGGGATGATTTGGAGCCCAAGACACTAAAGCTAGTAAAGAGCCAAAATTGTGAAAAAATTAGAAAATTGGGCATTTTAATAAAATTCCAGAAAGCGGACATTATAGTGGTATCAAAGCATGATATTGGAACCTGATATGGTCTGATATTTATCAGTACAATAATTCATGGACCACCATTATATATTGAAACCAAAATTTCTTTTGTTGAAGAGGAAAAAAAAACGTAGGAGAAGAAGGCAATTTTTTGGAAACTATGACTAGCCATGAAAAGAGAACCTCATATAATGGTACAAGGAGATAATAAAAAGTATGGAACCTATCCTTGAAGACGTGACCAAGAATATTATGAAAGGATTCAAATTTTTGGCTATCCAAATTTGGGAAAAATATATTGATTTTAAGAAAACCAAGGGGAAAAATGCATCAACTTGCTTGAAGGAGCAGAAGGAGGAGACCCATGCACCACCTAGTTCTTTAATAGGTGAAGTAGAAGAAGTAGTACATGAAGAGGATAGAAATTCACTCCAAAATGACTTTGAAAAAGATTAGGAAACCTCACATGAGAAGGAAGAAGAGTACCTTGAAACTATTGAATATCATTCTGAAAGAAATTCTACTATGGGCATGGACCAAAGAACATCTACTGATGGATGCTTGAACTATGAAGGAGTACCTGATGATGGGTGCTCACAAATATATGTTGGTGACATAGATATCAGATTTCAAAATGTTTCTGCAAGCCAAAATTCCATTAAACATGAAAATGAAGACCTTGTAGCAGTTGAAGAAGAAACAAGATCAACTTCCCCATCACCACTTGAGCTTCATGAAGTTGGTCCAAGCAAGAAGGAAGAAGATGAGGAGGTTCATTTGCAAGAGCCTCATTTTCTTGAAGTTTCCTTAAAGATGAATGAAAGGAAGATCCAATAGGCCCTTAGCATACTCCATGACACTCAAGCATTGGTATCAAATTCTTGTTGGAGAGCTACTTCCTTGGAGGAGCCATCCTTCCTTGAAGACACAGAGAAGATCCAAAGAGCATTGTGCAACATCAAAGGTAATTTCATGTATTTTATTTTTGATAGAAAAAATTTTCATTGAGCTTAGTGAATGGTTACATGAATCCTACTTGAATAGTAATCAAGTTATTCATAAGCTCACAATTCAAAATGAGCAACTTCTTGAAAAGTTTCAAGACACTTGTTTTTCCTCCTATGTTTCAGATTGTCAAATGGTATATTGCTTGGAGGATTCTCATGACATCATGGATCATGAGAAATTTTGAAATTTGAATGTACTTGATGTGTTGGAAGATGAACTTCAAGAGATCCAAACACTTGATGTGGTGGAAGAGGAACTTGAATTGTCTCTTGATGAAGGGTATGCAATTTTTAAATAAGAGCATGATTCCTCCACATTGGAACCAATATATGCCAAAGGTTTCACACTCTTGAGGGAGATTCATAATCCTAACCCTATGGATCCTTCAGATTATGAAAATTTTGCACTTACTGATCATTTGGGTGAGTTGGTTCTTTCTCCTACATCCTACACTTCTAAATTTTGCAACAATCATCCTAATGAAGTATGGGTGAAAGATTTATGTTTGATGGTGCCACATGAAGAGCATGGAAATTCTATTTCTCCTTTTGATGATGGAATTATTAGAGCACCATATTATTTACATTTACAGCAGCATCCTTGTTTACGTTATTAGTATACACATCTACATGGGTGCACATATGATGTTCACTTGAGTCACTTGGAGACTCATGATTTTCCTTGCTCCTTTCCTAGTCTATTTGAAGTTGGAGGAACTTCATCCCAATCTTGGGTGAAGATTTATATGATTGAAGAACATTATTATTGGAAGCAACATCCTCTGATGTTACATTATGATATACATATTCATGAGTTTATTGATGAGACTTCTCTGAGCCACTTGAAGTTTTCATGTTTTCCTTGCTCCTTATTTTGTTCATATTTTGGTGGATGTTCTCCATTCAAGTATTGGATGAAAGAACCCATGGATGATTATATTGATACACATTACATATCATTTAGAGCACATTATTATTCACCTTTGTAGAATCATTGCTTGTTACATTTTGATGATGCACATCTACAAGGATGCACCTATGATATGCATTTGAGTCACTTGAAGACTCATGGTTTTTATTGATCAACACTTGGTTCATTTGATGTTGGAGGAACTTCATCCAACACTAGGTTGAATAGACTAATGATAGGATACAATTTTTGTTACCAGCGATATACATTGTTATATATTTATGATTCACTCATTCATGGATGTATGGGTAATACTTCTTTGAGTCATTTGAAGTCTCCTTGTTTCTGTTGCTCACTATTTGGTTCAAATTTGAGTGGAGATTCTTCATTCACTTCTTGGATGAAAGAATACATGGCTGAATATTTTTATGCATATCACTTATTTTTGGAGCAGCATTATAGGACATGGGATACTCACCTATTTCATTGGAGCAGATTTGATTGGTCACTTGAAGCATGTATGTGCTTAGCAAATGTTAGTCTACTCACTGGGAGGTATAAGCACTTTCATGATTTCTTGGTGAGGCACCTCCTTGATGTACATTATTATGTTGTTGTTATATACTTTGATGATATATATTATGCACTCATGATGTTTGGAAGAATGAATACAAGAAAATGGGATCCAGGAATTCTCTTTCCAAATGGTATGGGTTGGAGAGAACTCTTAATTGTTGGAGTGCAATGCAACCAATGGGACCCTGGGATAGTTTTTAGTTCCATTGATTTCAAATTCTTTGGGAAAGAAGAAGTATGGGATATGGATTATCCATTTAATAAGTTGATTTTAATAAGATTAGTGCAGCAGAAAGCATGGTGGTTCCTTTCTAAAATCTTCATGGAATCTCAAAGACTCAAGGTGGGTAGCTCAGTGGCAACTTCAAAGAATCATACAGAAAGCAGGTTCTTCAACAACCATGTTTAAAATTGATTGAGGAAAATAAATATTGAGAAGGGAGGATTTGTAATGTCCCAATTTTTTCATTCAGTCACAATGGCCAAATCACATTTTCCATATTTATGAAAGTTGTCAAAGGGATGCTAAAAGCCAAATAATTGCCAAGGAGGAAAATCACTAGTTTCCTAGGTTGGGGGTGGAAACTTTGAGATTTGGAATAAGGAGGATAATACCTGATGTTTAGACATTAAAAGAGGATAAATATTTAATAATGTATCTTATTAAATAAATACAAAAGAAAAATTAAATGGCTATGGATAATGGAGACAAATGGAGACTATGGGGCCCACTCAAGCTAGAATTCCTATGTTAAATGGAAACCTAATTTCAAATCTATGGGAATTATAATGTTTTGGGATGGATTATGAGGTTAATATACTTGTCAATATACTCCATAGGTTGAATTTTGGATGAATTTTAACTTACATGGGAGAGGAAGAGCCAAATTGGATTTTCATGGACACTTGGCTAGATTCACCTTACATTTATGACATCTATGACACCAATGATGGAGATTCTATGAAAGTTATGACGAAATTCAGATATGAAGGATGAAATAATGAAACAATGACATGTTACCTGAATATACCATCTTAGACATTGAATTTTGGAGTTGGAGAAACCAAGAGGCTCCTACTCAGATTTGGGAGAAGATGGAAGGTGAAGAGAGAGCCCACATGGCATAGCATGAGAAGCCACACCAATTCAACTTGGATTTGGTTTATGGATGTATTTGGAATGTTAGAAGACAAATAATGTTTATAAAATACAAGGATAAGCCATGATAATAAGCTTTTACTCATTTTTGAAATTGTCATTTGTGAATTGTGAGAGCTAGTGGATGACTAGTTTTCTTGCTTAAGCCAATTTCGAGGGTGAAAGATTCTCATCCTTGTTGGTGTTTGGAAAGGCCAATCAAGTATTTAATGGAGATTTAATGGATTCTTATTGTAGGTGAAATCTACAGGAATTTCATGGACATATCAATATCATCTTGTTCTTCCATTCATCTCAAGTTTTCTCACCATATTTCAGCTCTATGGAGTGAGGCGCACTTGGTGAGCTATTCATCTCTTTGAGGGAGTTTCTATTGCTCCAGTATTTTGTATTCTGATTTAAATTCTATGTTATTTAAGTTCAGAAATATATTAGGTATAAAATCCAATATATATCATGTATTATTGTCCAATATTGAAGAAACAGTGCCATTTCCCCAATACCTTGTTGTAAACTCTTGCAATCTTGATGGAATCAAATATATGTGTGAAACATTGATGAATTATGAATGTATGAAATTTAATTAAAGTATATTATGTATTTCATGGTATGTAACTGAGAATTTGTGGCCAAGGGGTCGAATTTCATAGCATTTGGGGCAAACTACGTCTCATTTCCCTAAGGGTCCAAAACTAGTTTTTTATATCTGATTGAAGGACGTGATAAAGGCCATGGGAGTTCGATCGGTTATCCATATGAGTATCTGATAATGGATTATACAAGTCCCCTACTTAAATTTGAGAATTTGAGTGTGATTTTATGTACATTTGGGAAGCCATTCCGACAATTACCCAGGAGGGATATGAGCCCCAAAATTGCTAGTAAATTCATCTATCTTATTAATAACTTGATATAGACTTTCAGAACGGATTGGAGTACCATAATACATCCCTCAAAATTATAATGAAGTTATTATATCATTCATACACCTTATTTGAATATTTGGGAGCAATTGGGCTGATTTGGAGACCAAGACACTAAAACTACTCAAGAGCCAAAATTGTGAAAAAATTAGAAAATTGGGAATTTTAATAAAATTCCAAAAAGGGGACATTACATACTGCTTTAATTTTAAGTCATCAACATACTATATAATGATGCTAAAGCTTGGAAAAAATGAGTAGAAGTAACCATAGTTCAGAAATACCTTTATTTTCAAGCAAAAATAGGACTTGTACAGAGCTGGAAATGATTGTTGTGTATGATTTTGACACTCAGAAAATTTATATCAGCACTTGAATCTTAGAAAATTTTGACACTTACTAATGATACAAGACTGGAATTTATTTGATATTTTTTTTTATTACAGTAATGTTTGAAGGATTAATGTTTCACCGTAATTTGCTAATCTCAAGTGATCTCAAGGAATGTTTTCGACATTTATGAGTCATTAACATTTTACTCTTTATACGGTACTATGTGATCCTGAGATTTATTAAGTATAGAAAATGTTGAATTACAAAATTGAGAAATGGAGTTATTCAATCCTTAACAAAGGTGGTTAAAATGAACTAAAATAATTGCCACTAAAAAATGAAGGATGAGATCCCGGAGACTGATCACATCCTTGACTTGTTTGAACAGGATAGTGTCAATCATGTTTCAGGAATTTAAACAAACTCGTGTATTGCCTAGTCAATAAGAGAATTAAAAATCATCCAAATTAAATAATTACAGGAATATTTGATGGAGAAAGATGAGAACCTTGTGGTGAAAGCAATGAAAATTTGTGCTTAACTTGGGCGGTTACTATTCAGCTGCCAAATATTAGAGATACCTTTGGTAAATGTGTTTCATATCAAGGAAAGTCTTTGGCTAGTTAGTTAGATACATGAAGGTCATCACACTTGATAAGTAAAAGGAAGTGCATTTAGTGGCAATGGCTTAGTCACTCACTTTAGCGTGAATCCAAGCATGGCTATAACATTTTAAAGTGAGCACAACCATATTTACTCACCCACCTCCAAAAATAGTAGCTACTCTTCCAAAACAGGTTTCTCATATAAGATAAAGGGCACCCCCAAAGGCAACAGGAAATGGTGTTAATCCAAATCCTTGATAGTGGAAACAAGATTGCCAAAGGATTTCCAAGTGAAAGTGGGAAATTTGTT
The DNA here is from genome assembly GCA_001517045.1 of Pseudotsuga menziesii. Lineage (NCBI taxonomy): Eukaryota > Viridiplantae > Streptophyta > Pinopsida > Pinales > Pinaceae > Pseudotsuga > Pseudotsuga menziesii. Next base: position 8,848 of record LPNX010931335.1, on the reverse strand, counting down.
GGCTTCTTTGATAGAAATCAAAGATGGAGGTCATGCAGAAGCAGTTGAAATTGAGTTGAATGGACTCATTAGAGGAAATTTGGGGTCTAAAATGGGCCTTATAAGAAAATGTGCCAAAATAAT
>LPNX010931327.1:6619-18616 GCA_001517045.1 Pseudotsuga menziesii | reverse complement strand
ATATATATATATATATGGTGGACTGGGCCGTAACCAGTAAAACCTTTTATTTTTGTTACTTGACCTACGGTAGCCGGACCGCAAACCGGACAGATTCCCCACACCAAATAGTCACGAGCTAGTTGGGAACGTTGACTGGGGATAATCCCTTGCTGTTGTTGCCTGCGAATTTCCAGGCCTCAATAGTTTCTGGCGCTAGAAGGAGGGCCGCCAGTGCATGGCAGGCCGAGGAAACCCATTTTCTCAAGATTATTCCACCAGTAACAGATCAGGAGGCAGTTTGGTTCCCATTCCAATTCTTGAAGAGAAGGGTAGAGAACATTTGTATTCTGTGGACAACAAAGTTGTTAATGATCTGAGAAGACACACTAGGGCATACATGAAGAAGATTGGAGGATTACTGATTATCCCTGAATTGCCCATAAGAGAGTATAAAAGGAAAGACCGTCCTATATTGGAAGATTCAGTTTTAGTTGGAGATTGGGAAGAGTTAGTAGAAGTAGCATTATAGGAGGTTGTTCAGCCTTTGAATCAAGTAGGCCCAAACACACCTTACGGTTCACCTATTAATACTCGTATTCATTCACCACCTCACTCTCCACCCAGACTCATGGCAGGCGTAAACGCCAATCAGCCACCCAACCCACCAAATCCACCACCTGCCTGGAAAGCCAGATCACCTTTAAACCTAACACCTCCTTTGCATGATTTACCTCAATCTTTTGAAAATATGTTGCCCAAGTTTGATCCAAATGAGAAAATGTTAGTAGATGATCACTTGCAAAGTTTCTATTTGGCAATAGAAGGATTAAGGGTTGGGGAATATGAGGATGTAGTTTGTAGACTTTTCCCCCACACCCTTAAAGGAGCAGCAGCATCGTGGTACTTTGGTTTGTCTACAAACTCTATCCTGGACTGGGATACCTTTGAGAGGATATTTAGAAGTAAGTATGCAACCCAAAAAAATCATGCAGCTCTCATGAAAGGACTGTGCGCCTTAAAGAAATAAAGAAAAGAGAAGGTGCATAGTTTTACCCAAAGATTCGTAGCCTATCTTAAGAATTTTTCTGAAGCTGACAAGCCCTCGGATAAAGTCCTGATTGAATATTATACCTCATCTCTAGGACCCGAGTTGGCCATGTTTGTCAACATGAAGGCCAAACATACCCAAGCAGAGACTTCTGAGGAAGCAGAGAGAGTAGAGGCTGAAAGGGAAAGTATCGAAGATTATCCTGAACGGTCAAGAGAAAAAAATGTCGGGACGAAGGCTTTGTTGTTTACTAATCCTAAAGAGGAGCAATCACCAGATTTCAAAGGAATGGAAAAGATGATGCAGAAAATTTCTAATAGAATCATAGACTTGGAAAAGGAAAAGGAAGCCCAAAAGTTCTACAAGCCTTATTATAAGAAAAGGGAAGATACTAATCAATCCTAATCCCCTCCGCACATCCCTGCATCTATGAACTTAACAGAGGTAGGAATGGATAACTTTTGTACTTTCCACCAACAACCCCATTCTGAAAAGAATTGTTTTCAATGGATAAATTCAATGACATTGGTCATGAATCAACTTTTGGATTCCAAATTAACTGAAGACAACGATGAAGAAGGGAAAGATAACAATAAATCAATAGAAAAACAAGAGGATGAAGCTATGGTTTTATGGGGCTGTGTATTGTTTTTTGACGCCAAGGAAGAAAAGGATTTGAGACATGAGGGCATATTGGAAACAAATTTAATGACAAGAAGCCAGGGGTTGATTAAGGAAAACAGTCTTATGCTCCCAAAGATCAAAAGACTTCAAAAGAATGTTAAGAAATTTCAAAAGAGCTCCTCAGCTAATAAAATTCCGGAGTTTACCATCACCATTTAAAATCTTAGACAGACTAGCATTCCTACTATTTGTGCCAGAAATTGTTTCCAGACTACAAAGAAACAAGCCAACACAATCTCAAATATTCAATCAAACAAAACTAGGTTTTTAGGGTTTTTTAAAGGGTTTTTCTGGTTGTGAAGTTTGGTGACAAGAGGGAATACATTCATAACCCAAATAGGGACTAAATCACAAGTAAAGAAGAACTGGGATGCATAATATAATAACCATGTATCCAACAGAAAATGACATTGAATTTCATCCACAACAGGCAAGCACTACAAGCGTAAAAACCATAAACCAGCAATGAAATTACCAATTGTGTAGCTAAACAAGCTAGAAATGAAGCCAAAGAACAGACTGAATGGTAAAATGGAGCATATATTTCATAATCAGTTCATCAAATACACATGAGAGTCAAGTACTTAGCTTATCAACAAGTCAGGAGACCTCCTCTAGCCAGCCCAAAAAAGTCCAACCCTTTCCCTGTACCCTTGTCCATCTTTTATAATTACAAAGAAGTAGTTCTATCTTCCCTTCATTAGGTCGAAATTGAAACTACCTAGCAGTTACATTAACTAACTTTCAACTAATTGACTAAAAATAGTAAAATCGGATTCCTGGTAAATATGGTGAATTTCTGAAAAATAGGTGTCAAAGAAGCCTCCATATCTCTCAATCCGTGACACTTGTGTAAAAAATGAGAGAGGTTTTTGTGAATGGGTCCGTGATGGACAAAAATATCTCCTGGTTTTTAAAAATTCATCTCCAATCAATTAGAATATGCCCCGCAAGATGAAAACTAAAACAGGAAAATATTAAATATTTTAAAAACCCTGAAAAATAGGCTGCAAATATTACACTGAATATTTCAAACCTTGATAGTTGTTGTAAAACTGAGAGAGGTTTTTGTAAATGGGTATCTTATGAACAAAAACCTCTTTTTTTTTCTTTCTAAAATTCCTCTCCATCAGCTCATGGTCTGCATTCAATTTCAGTAACCCAAAACAGGAAAAACAGAGTAGAATTCTCAATAATCTTTGCATTCCAATCTCCTCTTTTTCATCTGAAATTTGTTCTGCAGGTACAATATTTTCCTGTGATAGGAGTTTGACTGAGGGTACTCTTCTCTTATTCTTTCCTCTGATATTTTGGTGGCAACTGGTATAGTTATGTCTCCTGATCAAACTTTAAAATGTAGGCCTGATTACACCTTTCAAACAATCTTTCCCCAAGTGTATCAATTATGTAGAATGCTTCCCTTTCTACCTTAAGAAGGAAAAAATGGTCATTCCAACTGACTATGTAAATCTGTGGCTCATTATTTTGACTCTCTACCATCATAGCATTGGTAATTTCATCCCAAATAGTGTCAACGGTCATTGCTCCTGTCAATCTGACTTTTCACACTAATCTTGGGTATTACCTGCTTCTCTTCATATTTTAATTGAACAGAGAGAGAATCACGATCATCTTTTGGAAGCATACTCTCAGACTCTTTTACTTTGTTTTGCAATAGAGATGGTTTTACACATTGTTTTGTATCCCAAATGCCATTGACAGAAACCTTTTGGGAACATTGAAGGGATACTTTTACCTTGAGTCTCTGATTGAACTACTAGCAAAATCTATCATGCTTTGGTTATTTACCAAATGACTATCAAATGTAGGGTCACCTAGGGAAGGGAAATGTGCAGCATCTCCTTAACTACTAGATATTTGCTTCACATATTGAATGTAGCAATAATTTTCTCTGAGATTTCCATTTGAGCTTTCTGTGTTGATCAAATCAGGCAATATTTCTATGTCTTCATTCTGAAATGAAGGTTTACATGATGGCGTAGACAAGATCAAATCATTTCCTTCACAAATAAGACTCTGTTGTGCATATTGAAGATGGCAACCATTTTTCATGAAGTTCTCATTGAACCAATCATTCTCACTTTTCAGGCCAACCACATCAGAGATATCATTCTCATATGCAAGGTTAGATGACAGAGTGGATGCCATATCATAATTTACTTTACTAATAGAAATTGACTGCACAGATTGGATTAGTTCGTCCTTTTTCTTTGGTTTCTTATTGATACTTTTTATTCGAATCATATCAGCCATGCCTTCCAGTTTTTTCCTCGAGTTAGATATAGGCAAAAGCATATCGCATCTTAAACATCTTGAAGATTTCGTCTTGCCCTCACGGATACATATTTGATCCTTAGCCTCAGGCTGATGAATGCATCTACACTGCCTCAACAACTTCACCCTCCTCAGTTGACTCGGAATCAAATAAATCAACAGATTCACATTCTTCGCTAACTGGAGATTGTTTGCAATAACTTCCATCCTCATCTGAAGAATATTTATCAGGAACCTTGGGAGTATCCTTTTCTGACACAAAAGGTTTTATGCATGACAGGGGTGCTAAAAACTTTTGAACTGGTTCAAGTGGGTCCTGATCATTTTGAAGATTGACGAAGTTTAGAGTTACAACAAGTGCTGCCTCTATTGTTGCACCTCCAATACAACGAGAAAATGGAATATTGGTGGTTTCTTCCAAGCTTTTCCTAGGTGAAACAAACTTCGCAATGTTTAGAAAATCTATCCCTACAACAGACTGTCTGGTTTTGGGTTCATCTTCCACGGCCTCATTCCAAGCTTGATGCAGGTGTTAGAAGTTGATTCCTGGACTGGCTAAATGTCGAATTGAACGCTCCAGGTGTCTTCAACTCTCCAGCTCACGTCTAACTGTCACGCTGTGAAACCCTATTTTTCTTTCAACTTCCAATTTCTGATTTTTTAGCAATGTGTCTCCACCCCGGCTTCCACCAGCTTCGTAATCTTCAGTTTGAGAACCTCTTTCTTGAAAATATTTCCTTATTCCACTCATGGTCATCATTTGCCATAAATTTGCATACAGTTGCCACGATCCCCTCACATGATGACCAGACACCTGTTTCAATGATAAACTTGGCAAAACACGTATCAAATGTGATAATTGATGTAGTTAACACCTTAAGGACAAAACCCCCAAAAAAATCGAACTAAAAAATGACTATTTTGGCAAAAACGATTTTCCTGTAGCGCGCTAGTGTAACTTTTTCTGGCTAACGCTACAGGAATCCCTGTTTTGTGATTTTTTAACCAAAGCTCCAAACCAAGTGTTGTTTTTTGGTAAATAACTTTAAGTAATGTCTTATGATATTTCTTTAGAACCTTTTAGAAATATATGCATTCTATAAGCCCATAAAAACCATGAAATTAATTAAATCAAGAAAAAATTAAAAAGAAAATCTGTAAAATCAACTATAAACATAAGGCCAAAATCAAAATATTTTAAAAGAAACCAAGGTCAAAACTTAAAAACAATAAGAAAAATCATATTTTTAAGACAAGAAAATGGTTCAAAAATAGAAAACAAAAACAGGCTATAACATCTACTAAGCCCAATGAAGAAAAAATAAATGATGAAAGATCGAATCTCACGGAACATAAGATGGATTATGACATTGTGGATGATATCAAGAAGGTAAGGGCAAACATATCATTATTTGAAATGTGCAATGTGCTGCAGCAGAAAGAAAAGCTATTGAAAGCACTTGAAGTATCAAAGGAGAGGCTTTCCATTGACAATCATCCCTAAGAAGAAGAAATTGGTGAAGCAAATATGGGAGGTAAGCCTAAAAGCAAGAATCCACCTTTTCTCCTTACTTTTGAAATTTTCAACCATAATGTGCATAACTGCCTAGTAGACTCAGGGGCATCAGTCAATGTCATGCCTCTGTCGGTTTGCAAAAAGATAAATGGACAACCTAAACCCTCTACCTGGAGGGTCGTTTAGTTGGATAGAACGAATGTGAAGGTAATTGGAGAAATGGAGGATGTTCTCGTCCGCTTATCTTCAAATGATAAGGTGTGTCAAGTCATCGATATTGTGGTAGTTGATATATCGGAAGCTTATGGACTTGTTTTGAGCAGGGATTGGTAGGCAAAGCTGAACGGATATCTTGCCTCGGACTGGTTGCATCTGTGGCTACCATATAAAGGAAGCCCAAATCAAATTAAAGTATTGAGGGAGCCCCACATGAAACACAATGTTACTCAGTTCGAAGAAAAAAATGAACTAGTGAATTCTGTTTTGGGAAACTACTTTATTGAGCTAGAACCAGGAAACTATCAAGCGGAAGAAGCCAGCAGTACATCTGACGCTTAGCCTGATCTCCTTTGGTTTTCACAGGCTGATGAAATCGATTGTAAAATAGTAGACTTAGCTGTAGATGTAGGTGTTAATTCTTGCACAGTAGCAGTTAGCAATTTTTGGACGCTTTTCTTTGACGGTTCTAAAACTTTAGAGGGGTCAGGAGCCAGCTGTGTCCTGATTGACCCTAAGAAAAACAAACATTTTCTTTCATGTAGGTTAGAGTTTGAATGTACCAATAACACAGTTGAATATGAAGCGTTGGTTCAGGGATTAAGGAAAGCAATTGAATTAAAGGCAAATAATATGAAAGTGTTTGGAGATTCTGAAATAATTGTGAAACAAATTCGGAATCAAATACATTGCATTTCTCCTCATTTAAAAGCTTATCAAAATGAAGTATGGAATTTACTTAAATATTTTAATGCATTTAACATTGTATCGATTCCAAGACTTAAGAATGCAGCAGCTGACTTGTTGGCCACCTCATCTGCGAGGATTGTGCCCTCTAATAATCGGTGCTCTGTTGAATTGCTTTCTAGGTCTTCGGTTCCAGATATGATTACCAATCTATGAGTGTTCAATAATGATCAACAGATCATAGAATGCTTGACGAATGACGAGGCTTTCGAAGGGGCGATTATTGATGATGAAGAACATCAAGCTGAGCTAAACTTCGATAATTTTATTCCTAAGGGAGTCAGGACTTTGGAACAGATGTTTGATTTAAATGAGAGATTTAGAAGACCAGCCAATGTGAAGACTCATAGCTCGTCTCTACTATTCGAGTTGATTGATTTGGGGACTAAGATGGAGCCTAAATATGTGAATCTGGGAAAATGCTGCTGCCCAGCTAAAAGGGATAAGTTCATCATTCTTTCCAAGCAATATAAATATTTTTTTGCCTGGACGTATGAAGATCTGAAGACATATAACACCAATATTATCCAGCATGTTATCCCCATCAAATCTGGAATCAAACCCTATTAGCAGCCTTTAAGGAAAATCCATCCAAAATTAGAACCTTTAATCCAGAGTGAAGTTAAGAAGCTATTAGATGCTAGAATTATCTTCAAGGTTAGACACTCGGAATGGGTTTCAAATCTGGTACCAGTGAGGAAGAAATCTAGAGAAATCAGGCTATGTGTGGATTTTAGAAACTTAAATCGCACTTCAGATAAAGACAATTATCCTGTTCCACCCATGGAGCAGATATTGCAAATGGTTTCAAGTTCTGAACTATTCTCGTTGTTAGATGGATTCTCAGGCTACGATCAAGTATTAGTAGTCGAAGAAGACAGACTAAAAGTGACATTCAGGACCAGGTGGGGAACTTTTTCTTACAGAAGGATGCCCTTTGGAATCATAAACGTTGGAGCTACTTTCTAGAGGGCCATGGACATAGCTTTCCACAGTCTGATTGGCTGCAGTGTTGTAGTATACCTCGATGATATCACGATATTCTCAAAGAAAAGAGAGGAACACACATTTCATCTAAAGCATATTTTTGAACGCTGATGAAAATATGGTATCTCACTAAACCCCAAGAAGTGCGTGTTTGTTGTTACAGAAGGTAAGTTGTTTGGTCACGTGGTTTCTAAGAAAGGGATCTCTATAGACCCAGAAAGGATCAAAGCCATTGAATAGATTCCCTTACCCCATAATAAAAAGGGCATGCAATCATTTATGGGGACAATAAACTTCGTGCGGAGGTTTGTGCCGGATTTCGTTCAAATTGTTAAACCTTTGCAGCAAATAGTAAAGCAAAGTGTACAATTCAAGTGGATTGATGTAGAGAAGAACGCAATTAGTAAAATTAAAAGAGCTATTGCGCACGCACCCTCCCTCATTTTATTTTGTACACTTTCGCATCTAACGATTCACAAGCAGCTGTGCTTACCCAGAAGGAAGATGGGGGAGATGAGTTTCCCATATCATTTATGAGCACTCGTCTACAAGGGGCCGAATTGAATTACCCAACCATGGATAAACAAGCTTACACAGTGTTCAAAGCGGTGAAACAATTCAGACCATATATACTGAAGAACTGGACAAAGGTAATAGTTCCACACCCAGCTGTGAGGTCTTTTTTCATACAAAAAGAGTTAGGAGAAAGATGAGGCAACTGGGTGACAGCTCTATAGGAGTATGACCTCGAATTCAAGCCAGCTTCCATAGTCAAAGGGTAAGGATTGTGCAAACTAATGACTGAAAGTAAAGACAATGAAGAACATCACTGGGAAGACGAAGCTGAGTTACAGTTGCTGGATTTATGTCCTCTTTTCACAGCCCTGGACTCTTGGCATCGAGACCTTGTGCATTACCTTCAGGAACGATTGTTACCAAAACATTGGAATTCTAAGCAAAGAAGAGCACTGCGTCTTAAATCAGCCTCATATCAAATTATTGAAGGAATATTATTCAGAAAGAATTATGATGGAGTTCTTCTTAGATGCTTAGAGAAAGAAGATGTGAGGAAGGTAATGATAGATTTACATGATGGGACTGCTGGAGGACATTTCTCCAGAGATACTACAGCTCATAAAATTCTCAGAGCCGGATACTACTGGCCCACACTGTTCAAAGATGCACATGCCCATGTCAGAAAATGCGACATTTGCCAAAGGTGTGGTGGAAGACAAGTTAAAGCAATAGGACCATTAAATCCTGTTATGATAACAGAACCTTTTGAGCAGTGGGGGATGGAAATCATTGGAGAATTCAAGCCAAATTATTCCCTGCAACACAAGCATATTCTGATAGCAACTGATTACTTCACTCATTGGGTAGAAGTCATTCTGTTGCGTAAAGTAAATGAAGATGTGGTCATGGAATTCTTGCAAGATCATATAATGACTAGGTTTGAAGTTCCAATTTCTTTAGTTTTTGATAATGCTACTTACTTTTCCTTGATTAGATTAACTGCATTTGCTCATGAGAAAGGAATTAAGTTGCATTACTATGCTAATTACTACCCATAGGAAAATGGTTTGGCTGAATCTACAAACAAGAATCTGATTAGGATTTTAAAAAAGACGGTGATAGAAAATCAGAGAAGTTGGCACTCAGCATTACCAAATGGTCTTTGGGCTAATAGGGTCACCCCCAAGACTTCGTTAGGTGCGTCCCCATATACCCTTGTTTATGGAAAAGAAGCCATTCTATCCCCCAATATCATGTTACCCTCTTTCATAATCACTCAAGAATCCAGAGGATCAGATAATGAAGTCTTGCAAACAAGGATACATAATCTTCTGAAGGTAGAGGAATCTAGATCCAAGGCCAGATAACGTTTTAAACAACAACAAGAGGTAGTAAAGAGATGGTTTGATAAACACAAAGCTGAAACAAAAGACTGGATCTAAGGATCAGAAACTCGACCTATCTATATGGAAAGATATTCATACACACACACACACACATTGCCGGTTTTATTTACATGTGTTTTGTAATGTGTCTGCTGTATATTTTTATGCAAAATGTGTTAAGTGCCAATCCAAGAAATAATTAGCATACGCATCAGTTAATGAATTTTGATTTATTGGAACATGATTGAATGTAATAAACTCAAAATTTCTTTCCAATAACCTAACTTGCATAAACTAACGTAGTAAAATAGGGTTCCACACCTGATAAGCTCGATTGAGCTGGGAAACCACCAGTTGAGAGTCAAGTCATACTTCCAGCTGAGTGATACCACGTGACAAATCATCCCATAAAATCTCAATGACAGCTCTATATTCGGCCACATTATTGGTAGCAGGACCTAGGCAAGTGCAAAAATGGGAATGAGGAACAAAAGCACAAAAGTGCAAAAATGGCATGGGAATGAGGAACAAATGAATATTTATATTTACCATATATTACAATCCTGTGGTGCCCAAGCTGGTAGCTACCTGAAGACAGAGGTAATGAATGAAACTCATCTTCCTGGCCTCAAAAGAGTCACCTTGACTTGGAAATCTTGGTTTCCATTCTCTTAAATTGGACTATCATCAATGATTAAAAGTACATATATTTTCCATTTGAGAAATCCAGGCATCTAGAAGAATTCAACATGTTCATTTTATTTTAAACAGTCTGATACTTAAGAAATAAATTGTCCAGAAATCTAGGTTCACTAGGTAGTCGCCAATTGTTGCAGCTGCAACTGTTTTCCCAAATTTTCGAAATTTTGGACCCTCCTCTTAATTTTTTTATCTTGCCTAGAATTGTTTGAATCCATGAACTCTGTTTTGTTTTCCCTATGCTACAAGTCTGGACTGTTTTGAGGTTAACTATCTTCATACTTTTTGGAGATCGCTTATGTCTGAAACTGTTTTGGATTGGGGAACTTGGAGTTTGGTTTGAAATATTGCCCTTTGATCTATGATTTCTTTCTTTGTTTTTAGAAGTCTATTTCTCGTTTTCGCCATTGTTTCAAAGGTGAAACAAACTTCATCACTGCCCAACCGAAAGTAAATTTTTTATTCTGGTTGTTCGGAGGCCATTTAAACAACGCATTGGAGCCATATGTCCTTATGGAGCCTCCGTTGTGGAAGCTGAATGATGAGTGATCTGCCGGATAGTCTTGACTTCTCCGATGTCATGTTGTTTTGCATTGTTGGATGTTGGTTGAATTTTGATTCGGCGTTGTTTGATCTTTATGAAGCCGTTGTTTTGGAAGTGAGACAAACATGTTTGACCGCCGCATGACCCTGAGTTTTTTTGGACACTTAACGTTTTCACAATGTTTTGCGCCATAGCGGAAAGTTTATGACATTGATCGAAGGATATAGTATGATTGTTTTCCACCATTGCAGCTCCCGAACGAACTAAGTGTCCGCCATATAATTGCTATGCTCGCCAACGCTTTGTCTGGGTTTTGCCATTTCGTCTTTTGGCCGCAGGGACTGTAGTATTTTCATCTTCCACTATTGCGGCTGCGTAATGCAATAACCTCCCGATGTTGATGTCTTTCCATTCACCGACGGGGAACTTTTCTGCCCGATGCTTTGGCATTTAGCTCTTCCGACTTCGATAGACTTAACGGTCCCACGAGACTCGTTGCCCATTTGAAACCCATCGTTGTGGCTGTAAGTAAGACTATCCAACCAATGTTTAATTGGTTCAAGCTGCTGATAAGGTTTTCCTGTCGTCTTGTGAATTTTTTAACCCCTGTATGGGCAACGGTGGTTTTTTATTCTTGTTAAGGATTTCACGACAAGGATGCAGTACTAGGCCTCATTTTGATGATCAGTTTTGTGGCTAGTATAGTTTAAGTTTATTGAAAATATGCAGTCCTAATTAATGTGAATTTTGTTTAACTGTAGACGGACTCATAATATTCTTCAGATTACTATTGTGAGAAGACGTAGCTAAAGGACAAAGCTGAGGAAATTTGGCTGAAAAGTGATAAGCAGAGTTTATTCTGAAATCAACAGATCTCAGAAGGACAAATAAAAGACAAGGCATAATCGAAGACAATGAAAGCCCAGGCTTGGAAGGGGTTCGTTAGCTACCGAGCCGATCCCGTTTACGAAGTACTCATAAGTTGGAATCCAAAATGTAACGCATTATGTGAATCATGAGTACTCACGAAAAGGACAAAATTAAAATATTAAATGGTTTTTGGGGAAGTCCAAAGGCCCAAACAGTTGGGGAAGCCCAAGGGTTTGTTGTTTTTGTATAAAGAGAGGAAAGTTAGAGTGGATGAGGGGCTTTTTTCCCTGGAAAAACTTGTGAGCTATTTTTTGTAAGAGGAACTACTTCGTTTTACAATAAGAAATTGCAAATTTTGCCTGTTGGAGAAGGTGCTGTGTGGAATGTTCGAATGTGATAAAATGAACAATGTTGAAGGGGAACTATTTTGTTTTCAACCGTGTTTCATTAACTGTGAGAGCGTTCTAACTTTTTGAACCTATGTTCTAATTCTGAATGTTCTCTGGTA
>LPNX010931311.1:596870-618807 GCA_001517045.1 Pseudotsuga menziesii | reverse complement strand
AAAGATATATGTGATTTAAATATATGTATTTGTTTTTCATATTTCTAGAAATGTGTGTTTGTAAATGAAAGTATTTAGAATTTTTGGTTTGATTATGTATTTTTCGTTTTCTAGTGACCTGGTATTTAGGTTATTTTTCGTGTAGAATCTACCTAGCATGGTATGAAAATTAAGATGACATTCAATCACATTTACTAAAATCATCTAGGATTCTATATATGGAGAGATTAGTTCACTTTGACAGAGATTTGTAAGAGAATTTTAATGGCTGTGATGTTTGAGCTTTAACAATTGATGCATATATGTGCCAATTGATGCATATATGTGCATATATGTGCCAATTGATGCATATATGTGCCAATTGTTTGCTAATATTAAATTAAAATGGAGTTATGTCATGTAATCCAAACTTCTAAGAATTTGTTTGAACTTTGTCACGTAATCCAAACTTCTAAAAATTGTTCATTTTTTTAGCTAAAAATAGAATGAATATGGTCCAGGTTTTGTAATTTGTGAACTAATTGTTAAGCTAAATGTTTATTAAAATTTATGAAACATAGAGTTATATCAAGGATGGTCAAGTATAAATTTGGCTTGCATATATATTTAAACAATATTACATCTCTTTTATATGTGTAGAAGTTTTACAAAAGGATTAAAGTCTCTCTTCATAAGTAGTTAATGCAATGCTTTTATGGGTTTTTTAATTTGTTAACCAAACGTTAAGATAGAGTAGGTAATAAATTGACAAACTTTAAAATGTTATACAATTTATTAAAAATGTTACATCTTATTTGACCTTAATTGATTCCTTAAATATAATTTTTGTAAAACCAAAAATAACACAAAACTAAATTTTTAAGTAACTATTTATAAACTTTTAAAAGAATAGATATTTATTTCGATTTAGATACAACCAAAGATTGTGCATATTAGTGGAGATTGTTTGACTTTAACATGAATATAAATATTGTACTATACAATGGAGTTTGTTGGAAAACAATGTAATTGACTTTAATATGAATATAAATATGTACATATAGAGGTCAATCTAGTCATTATTGTATATGTTGACCCGTGATCTGGGACGAATGTATGCGCTTGGGAGATATTTTCCTAATGTATAAAGACTTGAGGTGTAACTGGCCATAATTATTATGAACCCAATACATAAAATAGCATGATAAACCTGCATACACACAATGTACACCAAATAAAAGCATGGTGCACATCTCTCCAAAGTTGCATAATGTTTACATAATAAGTCCTTATACATTAGGAGAAGAACTCCCCACTAACTCAAGCAGATTCATATATGATAAAAGTATATTAAGTATTGCACACTAGCTTCATTAAATCTAATAAGCTTGGATTGGGAAAGGGCAAACTAAAGGCATATAGCAAGCTGTAAAACAAATATAACCTAATCTTCAATTTGACAATTTGCAATAGATAAGCAAACAAAGAACCTTTTCGGGTCATTAGAAATAGTAATAGAAACTAAAAAGTTGGCCTGACTCAAGTAAACTTGTTTGGTACCTTCCCTTATAAAGTTTGCTTCTCCCTAGATTTTACCAGATGACCCCGAATATTGGAGGAGGTCTACTTTTTCTTACCAACTCCCATTTAAACGCAGCAATTTTCTAATTTTTTCTATTTTGATATTATTCATAGAATAAGTTCATTTCATTATTCCAAATAATCTATAGCACTACCATTGCATCTTCAGCCATGCAACCTATACATTGTTTATTAACATAAGGATAAAAGGCTACACCCTCCTCAATCGACATATACAACTCAACAAGAGACTGCAGTGTTGCAACCATATACAACTCAAGAACAGGGTGCACCCTACACAAGCAAGTAACAACATTGCGACACACAGTGCAATCACACCAGCTAACCTTCATCCGAATATTCCAGCCATTAAACATAAGATAGGGGTGGCCCTCGTGAGAAGGGATCACCCTCTCCACTACTACTAAAGCAAGTAATATAATTAAACACTCATGAATTCATTCAAACAATGAAGGACCATGCCCACCCTCTTGCCAGCGCAACCCAATAAACACATAATTCCAATGAGTGAAGAGGGAACTCGACAATATTCCTTTGCGTGGAATTTTTTTACTATGCCTTCATATACTCTTCACAAGTATGCACAATTTTCTTCATCTTCATTGGGAGAATCAAAGGCAAAGCATTACAAAACCTAGGAAGTGAGTTAATTTATTTCTAAATTGTTGGGAAAATATGAAACACAGTCAAAATTAGTGAATTGATTTATTGATCTTGATGATTAACAATTCATAAAGACTAAGCATTTCATTGAAATACTCTCTCTTTAGAATTAAGAGGTTTTGCCAACTTTTGGTGACATAAATAATATGAAAATGCTAACTCCGTTTAGTTCATGGCTAACTTTGTCTACATTTAATATTCGAGGTCCTATTTATGCTATCTTGGAAGGGATTTTTAAAATTGACCCTTCCTTGGCCTTCCCTATTTGTGATGGTGCTCAAGGTAGAAGATCAACTCTACACCATTGGAAAACTTTAGTCTATGTATATTTTTGGGTTTTTTTCCCAAAACACAAATTTGATTTTAGTTTACCCCTTTGAAATATTTCATCCTCGAACAATAACCTGTCGGCGTATTATTGCACCTTTTTGGGGCGATTGCTAGTATATATATCTATATATATTGTCTTACTAATTTTTAAATAGTTGAATTTTGGATTTTTTTTAATTAGCTTATTTTTAAGAAAATTGAATCCCAGGACAAATTCTACAACTTAATCAAATAAGCTATGAGAAATTGACTATATATATATTAAAGCAACTTTTTTTATTTAGTGTTATATATAGAGAGATTTTTTAATAGAAAACATGTATCATTATGATGATGATGATGATGATGATGATTAATGCCTCCTGATACTAACTTTGGTCTATCGAACCTTAAGAAGGATAATACTTGGTTTACATTAAAATCTTTTTCTTGTGCTCAAAAAGCTTTCCAAGCTCACTATAGTTTTGGAAAGTTATGAGGTTATAAAGGTTTGTATTGTAGCAAATACTATGAAACTCATATCTAATGTGGGTGTAGTAAGCAAGACACTCTAAGAGAAAGTGATTTTCATCCTCAACACTCATAGACTCACGCAAATGGCAAACCCTTTCTGCCTATGGAGTTTTGGAATAGACCAATGCCTTGTTTCTCTATGGAGTTCATGAGAGTTTGTTCTAATCTTGGCTATATTAATTTTCTTTCATGAGCTAGTTACTTCCGAGAGATACTTTTGATTTTCCAAGTTAGGATTAATGACCTCCTTATAGTATCTTGATTTTCACTTAACTGCTAAATTTTCCTCGCACCATAATTTTTCTTTAAACTTAAAAGTAATTATATTTTTGGCATTATCAATATTTTGCAAAATGTTGTTTTCATCAATGCTCCAATGGTTTAACCAAGCCATGGTATATTTACACCAACACCTCTTGAGGGGTAGTTGGCTTTGACTTGAGTTTAAAAAAATCTAGGAAGTCTCTCGTTTCCCATGTTGTTTATCTTATGCTTGTACATTCGGTACCTAGTCATAGCCATGCTATCGATGGGGGAAAGACCCACTTCTATAAGGAGAATAGGATAAGGCATATTGCTTTTAATTTTGAGGTTATAAGTTATAAACCGCTTATGGATTTGCTCAATCTTCCTCCAAGATTCTCTAGAAATGATGCACCCCCATACTTCACAACCATACAAGATAACAAGGATGACAAGAGTTTCAGAGATGAGCTTATTTTTATCCCACATGACCAGATTGGTTGATTTATAATTATTTTCAAGACCAAAATAAGCTTTTCACCCTCCATTAATCATTTTCTTAGTGCTATAGTTCCAATTGAGCTTATGATGAATATCAATTCCGAGATACTTGTAAGAAGTCACTTCCTCTAGATTTCTATTATCATAAATAAAATTTTCATATGTGTCTTTCTTAGATTTTATAATCATGATTTTTTTCTTGTCTGTGTTAACAGTGATACCCATGTTAGGGCAAAATTATTTAAGAATTCTCAATTGCTTATCGAGATCAGAAAGACACATTGCCATAAAAACAATATCATCAGCATAAAGTAGGAGGATGATAACTATCCCAACTAAGATTGTATTAACTCGGCCTGCTTCTTCTAAACATTTTTCTAGCTTATCATTGTAAATGCAAAAAAGGGTCGGTGAGAGGGGGCATCCTTATTTAATTCCATTATTACAATTTATATATGTTGTCCACCCCTCATTATTCTTAAACTTGGAAATGATCTTTTCGTATAACCTTATCACAACAACTCTCAACTCAAAATGAACCTTAAGCTCCTCTAGCCTATTCCATAGGTTATTTCTAGGCATTGTATCAAAATATTTTCTAAAATCCACAAAGAAACAAAATAGGTCAGACTTATTATTACGACATTCCTCTAGAATGATACTAAGAGTAACAACGTGGTCCATGGTTGAATGATGCCTTATAAAACCTGCTTGGCTTAATTAGCTTGCTTACCTTCCCTTTCTACCCATTCATTGATCTTCTTTTCTAAGATAATACCATATAACTTAGATAAGAGAGGGATAATCACAATACTCCGATAATTAGAGGGGTCAATTTTATCACCACTTTTGAAAATAGGAATAATGAGGCTTTGAGACCAAGGTGTACGAAACCCTTGCTTGACCACTAGATTAAAGAGTTTGTGGATGTGCGAGATGAGGACAGACCCTCCAATTTTCAATATTTCCACTTGGTAGCCTTCAATGTATTTGGATTTTCCATTTACTAAGCGCTTTAGCCCAAAACCTATGTCTTCTAATGAGAAAACTTCTTTTGTTGTAAGAAAGGTTTGAATGTTATCTCTGATATTCGGGGATTCATAAAGATGTTTAAGATAGGAATTCCAATATTTTAAAGAAATTTTATTGTCTTCTTTGTTTTGCAATTTAGAATTTGCTTCCAGAATTTCTCAGGAGCCACATTGGAGACGTGTAGGATATGTTTCTTCTAATTAAGGATTTGTAGTGATTTATCTTGTCCATTTTTATCAAATTTGTAGTAGCTTGCCTAATTTCTTTTCTTGCATCTTTACACTCTTGATCATACCAAGGGTGTTCTACTATCGTTCATTTTAGTCTAGACTTCAATAGAGAACTTGCTAATAGACGACGAGAGGGTTGTAGCAAAATTATGGTAGATATTTTCTATATTTTCCATACTATATAAATGAAACAGTTTATTTTTTAGATCATGGAAAAATGTCAGCTTTATTTTTATCGAAGATCAGGTGCTTTTGGAAATGATAGTTTTTTCCTTGGGATTTATATGGATGGAAATATTGAGAGTTATAATTAGAGGTCTATGATAAGAGTCGAGATCATGGTCGTTGAAGATGTTGAATTTTATTAATTTGTTGTATAGAGGGATATCTCATATAACATAATATACCACACTATTGTCAAGCCAATGGATACAAGTCATTCGGCTAGAGTTTGGCCATTTTGTGAGACCGTTGCAAATGATAAGATCTTGAGCACTACAAAATTTGACCAGCTCAAAACTGAATAATTTTTCACCTAGATCTTCAGAACTTCTTTTGTACCTGCTAGATAGCTCAAGGTCTTTGTCTAACCAAAGAGGATTAGGGTTGGAATAATTGCTTAAAATAATAGCTTGGTTACTGGAAGTTCGAGCATTGAAGACACCCATCAAAAGGATATTGCCTTCCTTCATTAAACTAGAAATATCATGATCTAAACCATTATAAGGACAAATTTCATCTAAATTGGTTTTTTATACAAGTTGGAATTAATAGGGGCAAAATAGCATATGACTATGCCATGTTTTTTCATCATTAATTTATGTGATCTCTATCAAAATAAATTGGTTGCAAGGGGATTTCTTATAAAAACTAACAATTTGGAATATGTTCTTCCTAATGTAATAGGATATACTCTCAATGCCTCTACGACATGAACGTTTATTCCATATTGACCAGAAGACATATTCGTCTATGTCAAGGACCTTCGACTCCTCGTGTTCCCAAGTTTCAACCAATAATATGATATCAATTTCGCTCAAGATCCAACTTAACTTAGGTCCTTTGCTCCATGGAAATCCTTGACAATTCCAGGAGAAGACCCGGAGTGTGTCAAATTGCTATTTATTACTATCATTTTGGTTTCTATCTCTAATAATGTAGCTTTCCTATTTTTGATTAATGTCAATTTTCCCTGCTTTCTAGCTTCTTTTACCTTTTGGATCTCCTTTCTTAATTCGACCTAATCCTCTAGAATGAGGTTTTCATTTATAAATATCCCGGAACCTTTTAAACTTAATGGCTTACTAACTATGTTGTATTTTTGTAATGAACATGATATTTGGAGGTTGGTTTCCTCACCTTCCTTTGAGACAAATATTATAAAAAATTGTATGGTGAAATACAAAAGCCTAATTAGAATTTCGTTAACCTAGGCACGCTTGAATTCCCTCATATAAGTTTTGGAGGTCATGGGATTTTCATAAGTTTGATAAGATTTTTTCTTTTTAATAAGTTAGAAGATTGTATTACCTGCAGTACAAGCATATTGGATCAAGATTGGCAACACTAGAAATCAGCCTATGCCCAGACCAAGTTCAAGCGTTGATATACCAATTAAGGGTCAAAACAAAAGAAAGACAACGTGCACTATGCTCTATAAAACTTATGAACGTGAAGAACATAAAAACTAAGAGATCGAAAATTGGACAGCTTGCCTGGCTATTTGCTGACGGTCTCGTTTCATTGGATTGCTTCAGCACTGAAGGGAAGGGAAGGGATGATAACATTCTAGCTACTCCTTCAGATTGAGGTCGATTCCATAAGCGTTGGTGGACTGCTTGTCAGCATACTACAATCAACATTCTTTCCCTTTCTTGAATTGTTCCATTTGGAAACGAAGGTCTGCAACTTAAGCAAATATTTTACCTACTTAAACAATAAAATCAAATGATAAAATTAATTAAAAAGATAGCAAATAAAACAAGAGAGGAGACTTTCCTTAGTTTGATAAGATTAATACCATATTTAGGGTAATGTGTGGAGTGAACCAATTCAAGAATAAGAATCGTTGTAAAGTGTTTTCACAAATCTTTTCTTGAAAACGACTACGGTTGTAAAAGTTGTGACATGGTTGATTGATATAGAGAAGAAGCTTGACAAGATGAGCACTAATCATTTTATAACGCTTGTTTTTAATTTTTTTTAATATTCTTAATATTATAAGGTTTTGGTTTTTATAAGTTATATTACATTATTTTGATGTTGCCTTATTTTATATAAATCGTTTTTAACATTTTTAATATTCTTTGTATTATAAGGTTTTTTGGTTTTTATAGCTTATATTACAGTATTTTGATGTTGCTTTATATATATATATAATTTAAGAGTTGAAATAAGTTAATGTTTTTTTTGTTTCAGTATGATCAATTAGTTGTATAGAAAAATAACATTTTTTTTATTAGAATAAGCTTTGGAAGTGTATCTATGTATATATGGACAATTTATTAGATTGTAGTATAAAAAATGAAATCAAAGATTCAATAAACTTTGAGATTATATGGTTTTGATTTATAAAAAAATTCAATTCTTGGTTATTAATTTTTTCTAAAATATAATGCATATGTTAGGGTTTATAGTTGTATTTGTATGTTCCTATTTTTTCATTGTTTTAATGTTAATTTATATTTTATTAAAATTAATAAAGTGAGTGAACCATTGATTTTTAAAGTGGTATTAACATATTCAATTAATTTTTCATAGTTATGAGATATGTACAAATAAAAATCAATAAATATAGAAAGAAATAATTTATTTTTCTTAAAAAAACATGTATTTAAAACATGCATACCAAGCTCTATAAGTGTATGTAGTTTTACTAGGAAACTGGATGTGCTTTTGTTTAAGTAGCCTAAACCAGTAGGTTTGTCACTGTGAATCTAGAACCAAAGAATCCAACTCATCCATCACATAAAGGAAAAGAGACAATCCCATCCCTTTTTCCTTTTAATTTACAAGAACACACAAGTTTTTTTTTTACATGTATATTCATAAATCTATAAAAATTCCATCACCTTTAGCATTATCACTTAATTTAGAACCTATCTTACTTAAGGAGAGGTTTAAGATTAGAATCTATTTTCCTCTTATATGCATGGTCTTGTAAAAGCCATCATTTTTGTGCAAAATTGCATATAATGGTGCTCGAATATCACTTGGGGTCAAAGACCCCATAGAAAGGACATGTGTCACATTTGGAGGTCTTGTTCACAATGCTTGAGGCCTAGAAGGTTAATTTTCTTGCAAGAGGCCTTTTGTTTTCCTTTTCAACCATGGTCCTTGTGTAACCTTGGATAGAGGCCTAGGTTCATTCCATAGCACAACTAACTTGGTGATGGCACACAACACACTTGGAGGTGTTTCTTAACTGGCATAGGTTAGATGTGGAGGTTTGAGGACTTATCCATGCCACTTGAGCATGAGAAGCGATGTTTAGGGATAGAGGATATTGTTTCCTTTTGTTGACTATGGTCATAGAATAGACACACATCCATGATTCCCAATACCTAAGAATGATACCCATATTCAATTCAGATGTTAAGGACTCTCTAGAGAGGAACATACTCATGTCATGGATTCTAGTTGTTGTTCATGGTGCTCAAGCTTGAGAGGGTTCAAAATGGATTGAGGCTATTGTGTCCCTTCCAACCATGTGTATTCCTCAACACATATTTCCAATTAAAAAAACCTACTTGTGGTTCATGTATCCCACTTGGAGGCCAAAGAACCCCTACAAAGTTCTTATGTGTTGGTTTGATTACATATCATGGATATCTATCCTAAGAAGATTCAATAAGGTCCTAAATTTTTAGTCTTTGATGATAGTTAAGGCCCTACAAACCATCCATACTACCATGTGGTGGATTGAGGACATGTTTATGGCCCTTAAGCTCAAAAATATCTATATAAGGATTGAGGATGTTGTTTCCCTCCCACAATAAATGTCAAGACCCATCAGTGGTGCATGAAACAACTTAATGATACCCATATCTAACTGCTAGGGAAAACAAAACCCTATCAATGGCTTATTTCACTGTGGATAGGGTGTGTTCAAATTTCATGGTGCGTGTGCTTGAGAAGGTTCAATTAGGGTGTATGAAACTTTGTGTAACTTATTAATCATGTGGTATAGTCAAAAACAAAAACACCTACCTAGGGTTTTCAGAAAAATCAAGTCCTTCCCAATATCCCCTACCTAATTTCTCAATCCTTAACTTGGAATCAAGCCAACAGTGATTGTTGGCCTAGTAGCTACCAAGAAAAAAAGTGGGAACATGGTTTCTTTTAGCAGCTCTGTTTATTTTTCTCTACTTAGGTTGTTTTATGGTATTTTCTCATCCCTTTATTCTATTTTGGCATTTTGTGGGATTTCCTTATACTTTTTTGGGCGTTGGATTACTTTTTTGAGATCAGCCACATGGAACCCAGTGGGGATTTTGGTTATATGCATGATTATGGAATTGAGACAGACTCCTTTAAATCTTATGGGGACTTGTGCTATCAGTCATTTTCAAATGATACATCTGGTGTAGGGATCAGATCAAAGGATTTTATCCTAACTCTTTCTTGAAACCAACTTCACTACATTTGGAAAAAGTAATTAATCGCAGATCCGTACCTAACTCTCAGCCGACTCTGTCAAATTCTGTATCAGTCAAGATCTTGTTAGTCAGTCTGACAAGAGGGAAGAGTCCACGATTCGGTAATGTAAACCAATCAAATTTATTTCTAAAGTTAAGTTGTTAGGTAGATAGTTATTACAGTCTTTAATGGTGAGTCAGTCGACCCATGTAGAAGCAATATTTAGGTTGCCTATAAATAGAAGAAGCAAATTGTAAATTAGGTTAGAGACACAAGAGACACAATAGAGAGTCAGAAGAACTCAGGGTGAGAAAAGAGAAGTTGAAGCTCAAGCTTCTGTTTAAGTGATTTAGTCGAAGGGCCGAAGCTCTGTAAAAGGATCAGTCGGTGAGCCAACAAGTCTGGACAGACAAGTTTGTAATACCTTTGTTATTTCCGCATATTTATATATATGAAATAGTCTATGGTTGAATGCATGTTTATTTGGCTGCACATTATTTCTATATTTACTTGTGTAAATGTATTTTACCATTACGGTTGAGTGAAAGAACAAAAACCCATAAATTTCTCACTCCGTGAAAGTTCCAGGTTTTACGGCACATTGGTCGACTCAAGTCTTCCTACATATTTGGGCATATGTTTTTATAAGTTATTTGGATTTGTTAATGTGTCCATTTTACTTCATCTTACTCACAGGTTAAAAGCATTTGTAATTTCTTAAGTCTCTTAGACTAAGAAAAATACTCTGTAGATTTCGACCAAAGTGAGCTGACTTGAAAGGTCGGTTTAGTAAGCCGACTTGAGAGGTCGAAGAGGTCAACCAACTTGAGAAGTCGAAGAGGTCAGACGACTTGAGTGGTTGAATAGGTGAGCCGACTTAGAGGTCAAAGTTAGCCAACTTCGAAGTGACAAGTGGTCAAGGTAAAACTCAAGTTTAGTCGGGTTTGTTTTAGCTAACTGGTATCAGAGCAAGGTTTATATCAGAGCAATATTTATATCAGCCCAACATTTAGGAAAGAAATCTTGTCTTAAAAGGTGGAAATTAATTTTCTAAGGAAACTTAATTAAAAAAATTAAAAATGGCTTCCACTTCTGGTTCATTGCAAACTCCAATTTTTACAAGAAAGAATTATGAATATTAGTCTTTAACAATGAAGGATTTATTCCGAGTTCAATATGTCTGGGAGATATTCCAGCATGGTTATGCAGAACCAGCAGACATGGCAGCATATAACAATCTCACACAGGCTGAGAAAGATGTGTTGAGAGAACAGAGGAAGAAAGATGGAAAAGCTCTGTTTTACATACATCAAGCTATGCATGAGAGCATACCCCCAAGAATAGCAGCAAAAACTAATGCTAAGTAAGCATGGGATACATTGGAGACTGCCTATCAAGGTTTGGATAAGGTAAATACATCCAAGCTGCAGATTCTGAGAAGAGATTTTAAATCTCTATCCATGAAAGATTCAGAGAATGTAGACACATTCTACACCAGAGTTGTTGGGTTGATAAACCAACTGAAATATCATGGAGAAGCCATAGAAGACCCAAGGGTTGTTGAAAAAATTCTCAGAAGTCTTCCCCCAAGATTTGAAAACTTGGTTGTGACCTTAGAAGAACACACAGACATGACGACATTTACCATTGATGAGATGCAAGCTTCACTCATCAATCATGAACATAGACTTAGTAGAACACAGACATCATTGGAAGGTGCATTCGCATCACAGTCGTCCATAAGCCATGGTAGAGGCAGGGGGAGAAACAACTTCAGAGGCAGAGGAAGAAGTTCTTCAAGAGGAGGACGAGGTAGAAGTCCTGCAAATGTCGGTGGCAGAGGAGATAACCAGAACCCAAGTTAGCCAAGTGGCCAGAGGTTTGATAAATAAAAAATTCAATGTCATTACTGTAAGAAATTTGGTCATTATGCATATGAATGCAAGAAGAAGCAATATGAACAAGGAAGGCAAAGCCCAAATCAGTCAACCAACACCAGCACTTCAACAAGTGCAATGTTAATGGCATCGACATATCCACTTGAATGCAATGTTGTTCAAGAAAGTCCACATGACATATGGTACATAGATTCAAGATGCGACAACCACATGACTGGTAATTTAAATTTGTTTTCCAGTCTAGACAATTCAGTTAAATTTGATGTTACACTTGGAAACAATGTCCAAGTTACTGTCTTAGGAAAAGGCACTGTTGATATTCTAACCAAACAGGGGGAGAGTAAGTATATCCCTGATGTCTATCATGTCGAAGGTCTGAAACATAATCTGTTAAGCATTGGATAGTTGATACGAAAAGGCTACGGATTCTACATGGAAGATGATCATTGTGTGATCAAAGACAAGCATCCAAGCGAGCAACTGATAGCAAAAGTGCCAATGACAAGCAACCGCTTGTTTCCATTGACGATAGTTCCCGACATGAAAGGGAAGACAAACACAGGAGTTGCATTCAAGGTAGAAAGTGAAGAAACAGTCGAGCTCCTCGACAAGAGAGAAAATTGCAGCGCTAATTTGCAAGCTACATTTCAGACAAATTTCAGGATGAATCCTGGTTGTGGCATTTCAGATTTGGACATCTGAATTTTGGTGGGATGAAGCTACTACACACAAAGAATATGGTAAAAGGATTACCATTGATTGACATACCAGAGAGGGTTTGTGAAGGTTGCATTTTTGGCAAGCAGCACAAAGAGACTTTTCCAGTCGAAAAGTTTTATAGAGCACGCACACCACTTGAAATTGTGCACTCTTATATTTGTGGTCCAATGCAGACATCATCCATTGGTGGCTGCAAGTATTTTCTAACTTTTATTGATGACTACTCAAGAAAAACATGGGTATACTTTTTGAAATATAAATCTGATGCATTTAGTTATTTTCAGCAGTTCAAGGCACTCGTGGAGAACCAGAGTGGACACCGCATCAAGATCTTAAGGACCGACAGAGGAGGTGAATATGTTTCAAATGAATTTCTGAATTTTTGCAAGACCCATGGAATACAAAAACAATTCACTGCACGGTATACACCTCAGTAGAACGGTATTGCTGAAAGAAAGAACATAACCATCATGGAGATGGCACACAGCATGTTGGCAGCCAATCATCTGCCAAATGAGTATTAGGTTGAAGCAGTTGCAACTACCATATACATTATGAACCGATGTACGACAAAGAGTGTGAAGAACAAATTTCCCCAAGAAGCATGGATAGGTATGAATCATAGTGTTTCACATTTAGAAGTTTTTGGTTGCGTTGCATATGCTCATGTTCCAGATGAACTAAGAAGGAAGCTATACAAGAAGGGATAGAAATGTATTTTTGTCGGCTATTCTGAAGACACAAAAGCATACAAGTTGTATGACCCTGTCGCAAGGAAAGTGATAATCAGTCAAGATGTTTAATTTGTCGAGAATGAATCATGGGATGGAACCGTCGACATAAATGTCAAGATTGTGTCGAATGTCGACAATGATGATATGGAAGAGGAAGTAGTTCAAATACCACATGTAAGTCAACCGGTCATAGCACCGTCGACTCCCATGACACCACGACATGGTTCAGCACAAGGACCATCGACACAAGTAGCAGCTCAAGCTACATCGACAAGCACACCAAGAGGACAACAGACTCCATCAAGCATTTCATCAAGGTCGACATCGACAGAACTGGTGAAGAGAAGAAGTCTGCGAGAGATATATGAAGTTGGTACACCAAATTAATTCTCTCTCTTTGCATTATTTTCCCCTATATATGATCCACTAACATTTGCAGAAGTTGTTGAAGAAGAAGTATGGGCACAAGCCATGGATGAAGAAATAGAATGCATTGAGAAAAACCAGACATGGGAACTAGTTGATGTACCAAAAGATAAAGATGTAATCAGTTTCAAATGGATTTATAAGACAAAGAAAGATGCTGATGGGAATGTTCAAAAGCACAAAGAAAGAATGGTAGCAAGAGGGTTCACACAGCAACCCGACATCGACTTCAATGAAACGTTTGCACCTGTTGCACGCATGGATACAGTCAGAATAGTTTTGGCTATTACTGCACAAAACAAATGGCGTGTTCATCAAATGGATGTCAAGTCGGCATTCTTAAATGGCTATCTAGAAGAGGAATTATATGTGGAACAACCACAAGGGTATGGAGTTCCAGGTCAAGAAAATAAAGTGTACAGATTGAAAAAGGCATTATATGGTTCAAAGCAAGCTCCTAGAGCTTGGTACAGTCGGATTGATTCCTATCTCACTGAAAATGGATTTCACAGAAGTGAAAGTGAACTGACTTTGTACACCAAAGTCGATGAGCAAGGTAAGATGTTAATTTTCTTCCTGTATGTAGATGATTTAATATTTACTAGTGATTTTGGTATAGCAAATTTTAAAGCAGTCATGGAAAGTGAATCTGAAATGACTGATCTGGGGCTTATGAAGTTTTTTTTTGGGCATTGAAGTTTAGCATTTTGAAAGTGGTATTTTTATATCACAGAAAAAGTATGCAAGTGAATTTTTATATCACAGACATGTCTAATTGCAAGACAACCCCAACACCAGTAATAACAGGTTTAAAATTGAGCAAAGATGATGAAGGATCCACTGTCGATCCTACGTTGTTCAAAAGGCTTGTTGGAAACCTTATGTATTTGACAGCGATAAGACCAGACATTATGTATGGAGTAAGTCTGATCTCAAGGTTCATGGAGTCGCCAAAAGATTCACATT
This sequence comes from Pseudotsuga menziesii, assembly GCA_001517045.1. NCBI lineage: Eukaryota > Viridiplantae > Streptophyta > Pinopsida > Pinales > Pinaceae > Pseudotsuga > Pseudotsuga menziesii. The sequence goes on along the minus strand of LPNX010931311.1, from coordinate 604,332 downwards.
GGCAAGTAGGTAAAAGAATTTTGAGGTATGTAAGCGGCACAAAAGACCTTGGTATTATGTATTCAACCTTAGAAAATTTTTAACTCATTGATCACACTGACAGTGCCAATGGAGGCAGCATAGATGACAGGAAAAGCACATATGGGTACTTATTTCATTTTGGTACAGGTTTTGTTTCACGGGATTCAAAGAAATAGCCCATAGTAACTTCGTCTTCAGCTGAAGCAAAGTATGTTGCAGCGACAAGCGTTGCATGTCAAGCTATCTGGATGAGGAAAGTCTTAAAAGACTTGTCACAGAACCATCAAGAACCGACAACCATATTTTGCAACAACAATTCAGCCATAGCATTATCAAATAATCATGTGTTTCACAAGAGAATCAAGCACATCGACACAAGCTTTCATTTCATAAGAGAGTTGGTGAACAACAAGGAAATTTGTTTGGAATTTTGCAGGTCTGAAGATCAACTTGCAGAAATTTTTACAACGGCATTGGCAAAGGATACTTTCCAGTATCTGCGTAGTTACCTTGGAATGACAAGTAATCCATAGTGAACTCTGTCATAAACAGAGCATGTCTAAGCTCTGAAACATTTTTGTAAATTTTGTTTTAAAAAAAATCCCCATCTACTCATAATTAAGGAGGAGTGTTGGAAAAAGTAATTACTCATAGATCCATACCTGAATCTCAACTGACTCTGTCAGAGTCTGTATCAATCAATATATTGTCGGTCAGTCTGACAAGAGGGAAGAGTCCATGATTCGACAATGTAAACTAGTCGAATTTATTTCTGAAGTTAAGTTGTTAGGTAGATAGTTATTATAGTCTTTAATGGTGAGTCAGTCGACCCATGTAGAAGCAATATTCAGGTTTCCTATAAATAGAAGAAGCAAATTGTAAATTAGGTTAGAGACACAAGAGAGACACAAGAGACACATTAAAGAGATAGAGGAACTCGGGGTGAGAAAAGAGAAGTCGAAGCTCAAGCTTCTGTGTAATTGATTCAGTCGAAGAGCCGAAGCTTTGTAAAAGGACCAGCCCATGAGCCGACAAGTTTGGACAGACAAGTTTGTAATACCTTTGTTATTTCCACATAGTTATATATATGAAATAGTCTATGGTTGAATGCATGTTTATTTGGCCACACATTATTTCTAGATTTACTTGTGTAAATGCCTTTTACCATTACGGTTGAGTGAAAGAACAAAAGCCCATAAATTTCTCACTCCATGAAAGTTCCAGGTTTTACGACACATTGGTCGACTCAAGTCTTCCTACATATTTGGGCATATGTTTTTATAAGTTATTTGGATTTGTTAATGTGTCCATTTTACTTCATCTTACTCACAGGTGAAAAACATTTGTAATTTCTTAAGTCTCTTAGACTAAGAAAAATACTTTGTAGATTTCGACCAAAGTGAACCAACTTGAAAGGTCGGTTGAGTAAGCCAACTTGAGAGGTCAAAGAGGTCAACCGACTTGAGAAGTTGAAGAGGTCAGCCGACTTGAGTGGTCAAAGAGGTGAGTTGACTTAGAGGTCGAAGTCAGCTGACTTTGAAGTGACAAGTGGTCAAGGTAAAACTCAAGTTTAGTCGGCTTGGTTTTGGCTAATAGATTGTAGTGTTCGAGTCATTACTTCAAACACAACCCATAATAAGAGAACATCAAAAATCTTAGCTTTGAGGACACAACTTCCCTTAAGATGAGGGAAATGTTACATAAATAATAATAATAATAATAAATACATCAATTAATAATCAGCTAATAATTGCTATTACCGTAAGAGGACATGACTCCTCCCAATAGGTTCCTAAGACATATTTAAAGGAAGGATTTCAATTGTAAAATATCATCAATCGTTTTATTCAATATGTATTATTGATTATGAATATGGATTTCTTCTTTATCTGGATACAAATTATTCCATAATACATAGATTCAGTGTTACAATGTGTTACACAATCTAATACCATGAGGTAAAAAATTACAGTTGGACAATTCCTAAATCTCTAAATTCCTATGATTCTAGGTTATTTTTTTTAATCAAAAATAAATTCCAAATACTCATATGACAAGCACTAGAAATAACGTACCACTAAAAAACAATGATAAAATCGGGAAAGTCACTTATAGTGCTCATCACAATAGAACCTTGTTGTAAGGAATTGTAATTCATACACAATGTGCATATTTTATGCGTAAAGATTGCATGCACTGCATTTATTCAACTAATTTTCTATATTTTTGCTTCAACATAGAGACATTACCAAATTTGATCATTATGGATGAACAAGCATTAATGAGATATTATTGATTGATTAGAGCTTGGAAAACTTATGTTTCTTCTATTGGGAACTAGGAAAGTGGCCTAATGAAAATGGGGGTATGAATCCATCTACATTAATGTTAAAATTTACCAAATTGCAAAATTGAATTGTCAAAATTGCAATTAATTTTCCACCACCAAATTCCGTCAAATAACTTGTTGGGAATGGAAGAATTACACATAATTTACCTGATTAATAAATAAGTATGTTGAAGGTTGGTAAATAGACTAGGTTCTCTTCAATATTTGGTTTTCCAAAACCATCATGTACTTTAAATTCCCTTTTCCATAGATGTGTCTCACATTCAGTATCGATCATTTACCATTACTATGAAGAATCTAAATTGAAATTTGAAATGAACATATTGTTGGTTTATCTTACAAATTGTTGATGTGTACATGCTATCCCTTGAGAAAAATGGATCTTACTGAATGCCAATTATGAAAATAACTAGTAGTTCCCTTTATTCAATTAACCCCATCAGTCTACTTAGAGAAGAAAAGGTAAAAATTCAAACTTGGAAAAGCTCTATGGTTTCCATGGAGCCTTCAAACGCCATTGAACAATATAGACTTTTTCCCACATACGATAGTGAGAGTGGTATATTAACTATGACGACCTCAGAACCTTTGGTTCCCATGCCATACTATGAAATGAGACATGAGTATTGGAGGGATGCTCAGGTCATATTCCAAACCTATTAGTTGCCTCTTATAATAACATACAAATGGATAAAATCTCCAGTTACATAGTATTTGATAAGTATTGCAAGGATCCCTAATAAAATGTGAAACTCAAGCACATATATGCACCCATAGATGTTGAGATCCAATACTTGATAGTGAGTGTAAGAGGACTGGAGGTTGATAAAGGTATGTTATACAACAATATGGTCACTGTAGGACATAATCCATAAGAAACCAAGGAGGTTTCCTCGATACTTGAGGAGTTGGAAGATCAAAATCAAGCCCTGGAAAGCACTCAAACTACATCAACACTCCTTCGCATTTAGAAAATGTTGGAAGAGAGTAAAAATTTGACATAGGTATGCTTTCCTTCATGAGTAGTGAAAATATGTTCTCTTAAAAAATAATTCTTCCAATGAAGAGGTGAAATCCTTAGAAGCGTCAAAGGATAACGCCTAAAATTTGTCTATCCAACTAAACAAGCCTCACAAGGAAATACTGACTCTAAGAGACAAGACTTCCAGAAAATAAAGGTACCAAGTATCCCTACTCCCACTATAATATCAGAAGTAGGGGAATCAGATACTGCTATACTCCAGAAGGGATTTGAGGAGCTACTACAGGAGGTTGTTGATTGGAAAGGAAAATAATAATAGATCTTGAAGAAGAGCATGTAGATTTGGAAACATATTGCACCAAATATCCTACTAAAGAATATGTATTGGTATAAACCTACAAAGACCAATTCCCCCCTAAGAAGGAAATGCTAATGATGCTAGCTTGAGTACAAACTCTAGTATGTCATATCAGTATTTTACAGTACCACCCTTTGCAGTCAAAGTGAATGTTTTTCACGATGACAAGAAAGTTGGAAATAACTTATAATGTTACATCCATCAAAACCTCAACTAGAAAAAAACATCTTCAATCAAATCTTTGGCCACAATCTCTTAAGCTGGTGATTGTATTGAAAAATCTTGACACGTTAAATCATGATGAGAGGACATCATAAGGAGGTTCCAAAAGGCACTAAAACCATATACATTTTTAACAATATTGGTATTTGAAAGATCCTAATTGACGAAAAAATTGATAAGTAACATACAAGTGGAGGAAACACTTTCTTAGAGATACGAAATGGAATTGATAAGCCACCATGTATATTTGTATCACTTGTTGTCAATGTCTTGCACATAATTATGTTGATTGTTTACTTTGCTTAAGGCCAAGATCAAATGATAATATCTCCTTGTTATCCCCTAGGTAGTGTTTCCTAATCAATTAATAAGAATTAGTGTTTCTTATTTTCACAATGTGTATATATTCCACATTTGGAGCCTACAAAGTATAATAAGTGTAGTAGAGATGTACAACATTGACTGCAGAGGGAATGAACCTAACATATGGACATATGAGAATTAGTAATTAACAAGGATTCATAGAAAGGAGTTAGAGAAACATAAAAAGTTCCTTTACTTTTTTGTAAGAATGGTTCAACTCTAGATTTCAAAAGAAGATTACCTACATATACAATGATCTATCAGAATATGGGTGTCCTCTATGCAATTTGGCAATATCAAATTGAATTTTTTAGATGGAAAATTTCAAGCCATGTGAAATTTGATGAGCTGCATCAATGAGATAATAAAAAATTGCCAATCAACAAACATTTAAAGTATAAGGATAGCTCTAAACTGAGCACTAGGAACATAAATCCATATAATATGAAAATCATCTTACTAGAATCTTGTGGAACCATATAAATTTTATCGAGATGGCACTCTAAACTACATTTCTACTTATCCCTAGCCTGACCCACCTAGAAAATAGCAAATAAAACACATAATGGATATGAATCAAACTCATCATATCTTTTACAGAATGGTAGATCAATTTTCCTATTCCTAAGAATAGACTAGAGAGTATAAACCCTCTGGACCTTCTTAATCCAATTGACAACATAAATGATGAGAAGGATTCCTCATGGAAAATGGTGAAGAGTGTTAAGATATTGTGCAAGTGTTACTAATTAGAGAGAATTTGAGGTCAAAAATGGGCCTCAAAAGGACCAAAATGTACTATACAAATCAACCAATTACATTCTAGTAGATGACATCATCCCCCATGGTTGAGATGGCATTGCATGAGTTAAGAATGCTTATTTGTTATGGTGGATGAAAACCCATAGTTAACCAAGGTAGTGATACAAATACTTTTAAGTCATAAAGTGAAGTACTCATAATAAAAGTCATTTCACACTTTCTCATAAAATAATATTATTGTCATTTTCAAGTAAAGTACTCATAATTCATAAAAATGTCTTTTCACATTTTTTATAAAATAATATATTGTCATTTTCATGTTTTTTTAATTTTAAATTATATATTCACTCAATTGTATTTAATATCATAATGTCAAACTAATATATATAATCTTGTACTTTTAAAATAAATTAAATTCATGAATGATATTTATATGAAAAAAATATGTTAGTTATGCATATAAATTAAATTCATTTTTGTTTAATTTTATTTACAAGTTCAAGACAAATAAATGCTAAAGGACAATAATTTTTTGGGAATTTACAATGAATCTTAGTCACATCATTGTAGAGTTATTTTATTAATTTTATTTATAGAAAATTTAGAAAAGTAACTCAACCATGGTTATTTATATTGTGCATAAAAAGTAGTGTAGGAGGTGAGTTGTCATATATACCTACCCCATAAAACCCATAACTCATAATATTTTAATATATCTTATATTTTTGTAGTACATCTCTTAGGAGGCCCATTGTTTACCTCAAATTCTCTCTAATATGATCATCCCACCTTTGTTTGCCTACAAATGTTTTTCAACTAATCCATGTGATCGAAGAAAAAAAATGTTAATTTATATCTTCTGAAGATTAATGAAGTGTATAGTCACCCCATTGTCCCTCATGTGTCATGACTGCAAAAAATGATTTCCTGCAAAAAATACTTGAAATTTTGGTTTCTTGGAAAGAAGCCATCCAAGGCCGATATCAAAATCGTTTTAGAAGTAAATAAATTTTACTATACCTTGAATCAAGAACTAATTTCCCAATAATAAATAACTAATGAAAAGATAAAGTGTAGTGGTCACTTGGAGGCTTTCCACTACAAGGATGCTAGCAATGTTTCAATGAGAACTCATGTTGGATTTAATAACACAACAGGACAAACATGAAGTAGTAAATGAAAACTGCTAGAGGTAAAATTTCTAGTGGTAGGTGTGAGAACCAGTCTATAGCCAAGAGTGGCTAATAAAATGTTGCTCTTGCAATAAATAGAAGTTGATATGCCAAATTAAATGATGTAATGGTCCAAAAGAAAATCTTAACGCAATCCAATAAGCTCATCATCTGAAATTTATCACGCTGTAATTTGTATCAGATAAATTATTTTATCATTTTGAATGATCAACGATGCCAACAAATAATCCCTTATTTTATAAGAGACACATTACATGCAAATGGTCAATGTTATTTTACCTGAATCAATTGCTTGAATATTCCTCATTTCTTTCTAGGTATATGAATTGATCAATGAATGTGTGAATATTAGTAGTGAACAACATAGCCCCAACCAAAAATTCCTTAGAGCTCCTTGACTATGACACCCAAAAATAAAATATATGCCGGTATTATCTACAACACTACTACAACGTACAATACTTATACATCTTTCTTCTCCACATCTTCAAATTCACGTTATCAAAGAGTGTTGTTAATTTAAAACTAATTTTGTAATTTCACTGTAATCTTAAGCCTTTTGTATCCTATAAGTAGTATAATTTCGAAAGACAAAAAATTTGACTCTCCTTTTTGGAATTGAACAAATATACATACAAGTGAGTAATTATGGATGCATAGACCATTACCTGGATACATATAAGTGAGTACTTCAGAGTATATCAAGAAAATGTCATATAACTTGAATTGCAATTAGTTAATCCCTTTCAGCACATTCATGTCATCATTATGCCAGCGGATATATTATATACAATGTACAGTAGAGGAAGACTTGACTCCTACATAATTCTTTTTACATTTTATGGTTAGCATCTGAATGAAATCAAAAGAGTCAACTCCCACATGTATATCAATGAAAGAGGAAGAATTATCTGCATTAGAACATATTATAGAGTGGATGGGAGCTTGAGATTTTAGAGGTAGAGACCAAATATTTTGAAGATGGAGGGGTAGCTAAGGTTGGTAATTCTATATTCTCTCAGCATAATACTTTTCCAATGAGTCATGTTGATAGCACACATGAGTCTCTTGGGATATCAATTACCAGACCATCACATGTGCATGATAATATGAATTGCATACATGAGGATGAGTGTGAGAATGAGAGAGAGAAGGAGAGAGAATGGGGGAGAATGTTAAGGAGTTACAGGTGAGAGAGATGGGTGGGTTCT